>VDFB02047706.1:0-13011 GCA_007258455.2 Sequoia sempervirens | reverse complement strand
AAGATTATAAATTTACCAATTGAAATGCCCTTTATAAGATATAAATCCTTGTTTAGGTCCTACAACAATGTTAGTTTCCAACATAATCCATGAGGACAACTATTATCCATAAGAGTTAGAAATCGATAGTATTAATAATCATCCTAACATTTTCCTATAGTAACCATATTAGGAATTTGATGGAAACCTCACAAACCGTAGTCTCAAGGATAGTTGTCCTTGTACTGCGAGAGCATGGAAGGTGGGCCACCCTTCCATCCCTCAATCCACCTTGGAGGCTGGTTGTCCTCGTTGATCAAGCCTAGAAGCACTAATAAGCCTCCCAGCCCATGAGGCCTAACCCCCTATGGGTGGCGTGCTTGATAAGAGCATGAAGACTACCTCCCTTCCACCAAGCCCAAGAGCACACATATGCCTCCCGACCCATGAGGCTTAGCCCCTTATGGGTGGCATACTTAATGGCAGGTCTATCGGGCCTTCACCTCTTGTGAACTCGAAAGGTTGATTGGCCTTCCTGTTTTGCAATCATTTCTACTTAATACGAAATAGATTATTATACGAATCCCTTATCATATATAATAAAGAGAAGCATGTAGATTATTCACAAAGATCATTAATTTTCTGTAAGTACCACTATTGCATGATCACTATATATATATATATATATATATATATAATTCTACTTATTACTCAGATTTATCTTTGAAATAAATTTCTGCTAATATATTTCTTATTCTGATTTCCACTTCTTTTTCCATTTTCTGCCTCACTTGCTGTTCCGAGTTATTCCCCTCTCCAAATGAATCGATCCCCTTCTTATACCTTCAAATGGGAAGGAGTCACCTCTCTTCATTATGCAAAGGACACCTCCCTTTGCTGTTTGTAAACTTACTTTAATTATCATTTGTTTACTTTGGAATGGCCGACCATGTCATGCCCCTCTAATTAATATTTATTGATCCCTTTTTGCTATATTTAACCCTTGGTCGGCCCTTTGCATATATGTTTATTTTATCGCCTAGTTTAATTGTTATTAAAGCTGCGATTTGGGGAATAAAACAGGTCATTACAACTTTGAATGGGACTCTAGTGCTCAAAAGAATTTATACAAGTAGTCGGCAATCGTGTGGGACCTAGTTGAGGCATGAGGTAATGGAATTGTGCAAAAAGTTGTTTTCTTTGTTCTTGGAAAGCTTTCAAGACTTTGGGCCTCTACGAGATAGGTTATTCCACATCATCAAACATCTACATCTTGTCTCATTGCTCTTTTGGATAGACTGAAACAAACCCAAATTGTATGTCTTCTTTCCATTCTTATAAAAAAGTAGTCATGCACAGCTATAATTCATTGCGGAAACTGAGTGTGACAAGATGATGATGGTGTAGAATTTGCTTTGATACCAATAAAACATTTAAGCCTTACAAGATTTGCAAGAACTCACCCAAACTTGGTGAGTGAGATCCAAGCTCATTAACTCCATTTGAGGCTACAGGACTTGGAACCTAATTACTCAACAAGTCTAGTTAAATGAAATATGCTAACCACTTTTTTGTCATAGTTTTACACAATCATCAACACTTGGCCAACTTGATTAGCGTTAGCGCCAAATCCAAAACACTATCAAAGCAACTCTAACCAAGAATGCGCCCTAAAAACACTTAAGGAAGAGGGGCGGGCATATGGTCAGAGGATCCCTAGTATCCAAACTTGATACAGAAATAGAATGCAACTGGAAACTGAAGATAAAACTCAATGCCAAGAATGTGCACTCAAGATCCCATTGAGGGCGAGGTGCTAACATATGGCGGAGTACTTATTACAAATTTAAAGAAACTTAGGCGGATAACCAGCCATAGAAAAGAACTCCAACTACTAATTCATCCGCTGCGGCGGGCATCCACTTAGGAGTGGGGATTCACCACTTGATAGTGGGTACAAAGAGAGATACAAGTTCAATTCTCCACACTGGCGGTAAACCATCCAGGGGTAATTAATGTTTGCTTAGAAAATTACAAGTAATTGCAGCCAAAACAAACTGGTTGGATTAGTACTACTAATGCTCAACCTTACAATTAAGAATTCTGCAAATTACCAGTATTACAATGATTGCAAACAATTCTAATATGTAAAGAAGAATTCTCTCAATGTTTCAACACTCAAATACTGGAAACTGAAGGCTAAAACTGAACTTAAAAGAATTTGATTACAAAAACCAGCAAATTGAAAGTGTAAACCAGCAACTGTGAAACCAATAAAATGTTCATAACTCATTCAATATACCTCCGAATTGAGCGAAGTCTTTTGCAGAAACCTTCTAGGAGGTTGGCACCCAAAATCAGATCATAAATCAGCATCAAAACTCAATACATAATTCTTGCACGAATCCCAAGGCTCCCATGAATGGTACGGCCCTCCTTAACGGGCGATTTTGACATATAAAATCAGAAACTCAAAACTAAAATCTGCAAACTTATGAGAGGGGTCGCCCAAGGCATAGAAGTCATTTGATCAAACACCCATCACCAAATAAAAATCACCATAAGAGCTGCAAGTGAAATCGACTTTCAGCCATGACTATATCAGCAACTCCAAAACTGGAAATATCATCAAAAACTTCAATTATGAGGGCTCAATCTACTAGTCTAGATGAGAAGCAGCAATAATACCAACTAGGTGTTGTCTTGCAAACACGAAATTGGTTGAAATCTAGGAGGTAAGCATCCCTCGAAGAAATATTCACAATGTCATTTTGACAGCATAATGATAGCTTAAACAATGGATACCAAATGCTGGAGCAAAGCTTCACTTTTATAAAAAAGGAGAAAACTCTTCAAATTCCCTTCAAGGCACGCCAAAAGACAAAGAAGAAACTTTTCAAATTTCCAAAATTTCATAATTCCTCAAGGGTGGCGCCCCACTTCAAGGCAACATAAAAACTTTATTTAAAAATTATTAAACTCCTTTATGAAGGCATACCCTCAATGACCCACTTTTTAAAACAACTTAAAGTGATTTCACTAGGCCAAGGGGTCAACTGGAAAATAGAACATTAATTGCCTTGAATTAAATAAATGCCAACAAATACTGCATTTTGAAAGCTGCACCAAAACTACCAACTACTCCAACAAGAAAAGAACATACTAAAGTACTATCAACTGAACCACTGCCAATAATAGTATTTACTATAAATAGTAAACACCAAGAAATGCCACAAAACCTTCAAGCATGGAAACCCTAATTTTACCTCAACAAGCCTAAGGGCTTCCGAAATAGGCTGATGAGCAATCGAACTGACATCATCGGACGAAGGGGACATTACATTAAATTCACAAAGTCTACCAAACTCAAAACCTAACAAGTCTCGTCGCTCAGCCTTGGCCATCACCTTAAGCCAAAAAAATAGAAAAATAAATAAAATCACTCTAACCTAACACTCTAGAATGGCATTCACTTCATTTGAAACCACAATGAAGGAGAAAAAAGGAGTATTGAAGCTAAAATCAAAACCCATTGAAAGAAAAACCAGAAAATACCTTGAGCAGCAAGCATTGATGGAATGCAACTTGTGCAAGTTTGTAGCAACCCTTGGTGCATCTAAAGGAGCTTATGACGCATTTGGAAGAGCTCACCCATAATTTGGAGCAGCCCACTTTCAAGTCAAAGCTAATTTGAAGAGGTATTTTCCTATTTTGGCATGTCTTCTACATTTGTTTAATTTTTTCATTTTAGATTCATGGAACAACAAGGGAAAAGTGATGAGAACTCATTTTTCCATCTCTTTTTCCTTGTTTCATAATGGATTTGTTGTTGTTTTATCTCTTTTTTATGAACAAACCCTAACTATTTTTTCTTTAAAAAAATAATCTATTTTTTAGTCGCATTTTTTCTGATTTTTTATATTAGTTAATTTAGAAACCCTAAATGTCAATTAATTTTTAATTTATTTGTTATTGTAGTGTACTTTATAATTATAAATTGTTCAAAATGTCAGACCCAATTAGAAAGACCATTGTTGAAAACATGCCATCCCAAGGGCTAGAAAAGGGGAGTTGGTTAAAAATTTTGCAATACAAAAATTAACGAGGGAGGCATTAATTGATTGAAATATCACCTCATACAAATGCCATGTCAACATGTTACTTTGTGCCAACATGTGCCTATTATGTTGTAGCAAGGTACAAAATCAATTAGAGACTTTTGACTCACCAAAAGATCTAAAAAAGAGGCAAAGCAGAGATGGCAAACATTCATGGAGACTCTTGTTCTTTAATTCCTCCATTACCTAGACCTCCGAGCACTAGTGACAATGGCAATGGCAATGCTAGTGTTTGGTCAAGAGTTCACATACCCAAATTTGATTCATATATTGTATCACATCCTACTCCAAATTCCCAACCATCACCTGAGAGCATGGGTTTGAAATAAGGAAAAATAATGATGCAGAAAAAAGAGCAATTCAAGATTTTTGGTTCTATTGTTCCATTTCATTTCATGCAGCTAGGTAATTAATTATTTATTTTTGTTTTAAAATATGCTTTTAAATTTTTGTCTCTTAACAACTTTAAATTTAAGGCTTTTTAGAATTTAGATTCTAAATTTTATAATACTTATTTTGTTTAGATTTTTGTTTTAAGTCTCTTTGTTGGCAAATCTAGTAGATATCATTACTATTTGTGGCACAGGATTCGAAGCCCCCAATGATCAAGAGATAAAGGGCTGGATTTTGACACAAAAGGTGGTCGATATGAAGGCCAAAATTGATGAGCAACATAAGATATGGAGGAAGGACAGCATAATCACCATTGACAGTTGGGCAAATAGGAAGAACAAGACATTGTTGAGTTTTCTTGTTTCTTCCTTAAGTAATTGTACTTCCTAAACTCCATTGATAAAATGATTAAGATTTCAAAATTTTGCTTTAGTGATTAACATTAGCACTTCAAATTTCCTTGTTTCTTCCTCAAGTGGTATAGTTTTCCTAAAATCTATTGATGCTTCAAGAAAGACAAAAAGCATTGATTTGCTTTGTGAGGTTTTAGAAGAAATCTTGATTGAGATGGGTGAAAAAAATATTGTGCAAATTAATTACACACAATGCAGCAAATTATGTCACTGCAAGTAGACTTCTCATAGATAGGAATCCATCCTTATTCTAGAATCCTCATGTCGATCACTGCCTTGACCTCATATTGGAGGATCTTGGCAAAATCCGGATTAAAGCATATACTGAGCATGGTAAAAACATTTGCCATTACATATACAACAATGCTTGGGTCCTCAACTTAATAAAGCAACACAAAAACAAGAGGGAGTTGGCTCATCCTCAAATGACCTGCTTTTCAATAGACTTTATATTGTTGCAATCTTTGCTTCAGTCAAAGGTTGCCTTGAGGTGTATGTTTGTTAGTGACAAGTTGTCTATGTCTTCATATGCTAAGACCAATGCAAAGTTTGACATGGTTGACTAGATTTTCAATGAGCAAAACTTCTAGGTTCCAACGAAAGAGATCATAGATGTTATTTCATATTTCTATTCTTTTTTTATTCATTTTACTACTTTATTATTTAAAACACTTTTATTTGTTTATAATTTGTATTTTCTCTTCTTTAATCCATTAATATACTTATTTATGTTAATATATTTGTAAATCAAACAGCCTTTAGTTGTCCTCCTTCAAGTTGCTGATGGGAAGAAGCCCACAATGGGTTATGTATATGAGGGCATGTAAAGGGCCAAGGAGGCCATTAGATCCGTCTATGGTGGGATTGAGGAGAAATATCATCCCATTGGGTATCATTCATTGAATGGCATCATCAACTTTAGAGGCCCTTCCATGTAGCTTCCTATTCTTGAATCCAACATTCCAAGTCCACTCAGATTTCAAAGTGAATGAGGATGTTTTGAGTGGGCTTTACATAATCATAGAGCAGATGGAACCTGAATCCTCCACTTGGAGCGAATATCATCTCTAAGATTAAGGTCTACAAACTTGTGCAAAGGGACCTCTTTATGTGAGATATATGTAAGGCAACTCACATTGCGGCCAAGTAAAAATCTATCACGGGCATACTTTAAGTTTAAAGCTTTTACATTTTGTATGTTAATGTTGAAATCTCAAGCTTGTCGTCCCTCGTTGACATCTCTCCTCGAGGACGTGATTGGCCTATCACACGACCCTCGGGAGGGCCTATAGACTGGATAGAGGGTCACTCTCGAGCTGGCTCAGCTTCACGGCTTGATCGCTTGTCTTCGCTCGCTCGACGGAGACGCTGCGTAATTGCTATTTTAGCGCTTCCCGCGTGCGCTGGTGGACCAACGCTATTTTTAGCAGTATGGCTGTGGCGGCATCAGGAATCACTTCAGAGTTCGTCAGCATCAGACGGATCAGTTATCGGGTTAGAAACGATGAAGATATTAATATTTGATCGTATTGATTAAATATTAATTAATTAACGTTTATAATGTAAAGTTATAAATTAATATTATAACTTAAGTGTTTTCCTTGAGGGGTGCGCCATCATGAAAAGGGGGCCAGTTTGACATTTAATTAATATTTAAATATTCAGTGGAGAACTATGGAGAATTGAAAATATTAAAATATAAATATTTCATTAAAACCCTATTTTCAAGCAAATCGCACTTTTGAGCTTATTTGAGGATTTTGCATTGGGAAGTGAGCCATTATGAGATTATTGAGTTTGAAACTGATCAATTTTGGTCTGAGCCTGATACTTTAGGGTTTCGTGTTCGATTGCCTTGGGGAACGAGCCATCTCCAACGGAAAGCAATTCAGAGAGTGTGCAATATCACTTGATCTATTGCCACAGAGGTTTTCTCATCCAGAGTAAACTATAGAGCATCAGAGAAATTCATATCTTCAGTTATTTGCAGTTGTTTGCATCCAGATACCTTCTATTGCTTTTGGCGCACCTTACAGAGCTTACAGAGGGAGGCCGTACTGTTTTAATTATTGCTGATTGAGTGAGCCGTACTAACCAGGCCGTACTTTCTGTTTCTGGCCGTACCAATCAGATCTGAGCCGTCCTTGACTTGGAAGAGGAAACGCCTGAATCCTTCACTTCCTACAGTCTCCAGTCTTGGCGCATGCTTCCTGGGTGTCTTCAGAGGTTATCTTTGGAGGGAGGAGTGCATTTATTGAAGCAGCCGTACCATTCTGTACTTCTGCAGCAGCAATACCAGGTTTCTCAAACATTGAAAATTCATTATTTATTTCATTATATGTATCTGGGTATCATTGAAATCAATAGAAAAGCTTGAATAAAGATACTGGCGCCTATATTCTTTCATTTCTAGAGTTATTTGAATTTTATTAAATTTATTTCAAATTATTGTCAAAATCGTACTTTTCAAGTATTGCATCAAAAACACAAAAAAATCACAAAACTTCAAAAACGTCAGAAAAACTTAAAAATATCAGTCAGAGCAGTGTCAGGGGGAAACCTAGGGTTTCTACAAAGTTGAACAATGAGATTGAGTTTGTTGTTTTCTTTCCTCATTTTAGATGCATTGTGAGAGATGTTTGGTGCTAAGGTGCCATATCTTTAGAGGCTTATCATTTGTGTCTTCAGCCAACCATGTAGTGCTTTAAGATGTGAGTCCAATTGGAATATATTTGAGCATATACACTCCATGAAGCACAATAGATTGTCAATGCAAAGGTTGAATAATATTGTCTGTGTTCATTACAACCTTCACCTCCATCACAAGCACATCTTGGGCTCTAACTTATCTCCCATCACATTAGAGGAGGTTGATCCACAATCAGATTGGATCACCAAGGTTGAGGATCCTATCTTCATTGAGGAGGAACTTGCATGGGTTGATCAAGCTGATCTTGAGGAAAAGGCACTAGTGTCATGACCCCGAAATTACACCACTAAGATATCAAGCATTCAATTGCCAATAAATAAATAAAATAGATAACAAAATATATACTAAGAAATATTAACCATTTAATATTATAATTATCAAAATATAATAATTACAATTACCATACTATATTATTATTATAAAATGTAAAAACTAATATAAAAATAATAATTGTTAGTTTTAGGATCAGATTTAACAGAAAGCAGAGAATGCAACACATGAACAATTAACACAGCAGTTTACCCTGGGAAAACCCTCCTACTCGAGGGAGAAAAACCCAGCAAAAGTATATATCATATATATATATATCAGATAGAAGTGCAGAATGTTGCATACAGAGTCTGGCCTTACACAAGGCTAAGTAAATACAATGAATAATAGCATCACTCCTTGATGCAAAGAGACAAGTGAAATTGATCTGCTACTAAGAGTGAACTCCTTCTTGAAAGAATGCCAATTGAATATGAGAATGACTTGATGATTGTTGTACCCCAAATAAATTTTTTTGCATTCTGTGTAAATTGAGCTAAATCTTGTCAAAATGCCATGAAAGGCCAGTTTTAGGTCAAACCAATCATAGAATCTTGGTGGGTTTCTGTCAAGGAACACATGTACAAAATTCTAAAAAATTGAAAATTAGGGTTTTTTCCCCTATTTTCAGGGAAATCCCCCGAAAATAGGACCTTCCCAGAAATGATCGAAAATGATTTTGATAGGCTTAAAAGGCTTCACGATCACATTGGTCAAGTCAGAATCATCAAAAGACACGTTTTACTCTGGTGGGTCTATTTCTCTTTTTCAGGAACGAAGTTAGGAGCTCCATAGCCATTAATGGCAGATTGGCCAGTACCAGGTGCTGAAAGCTAAGCTTCAAAAGCTTCAACGACACAACCATGGTGGAAAAGGTTGAAAAAGATGCTGTTTAACGAAGGAGATTCCTGAAAACGAAAAAGGTCAAAATTTGACTAACTCTGGAGATGTTACGAAGGGGAGATTGCTCACATGTTGAAAAGGCGCCTTTTTCAAGCAGGGGCGCCCATGATCTTTGAAGGTCAAATGAAGTCAATAAGATCATCCGAAGCAGTCATTCTCAACGTTTGATTACTGGCTCAACAGTGAAACAAACATCCAAATCATCTGATGAATGGATCGTAAGCGACTGTTGACAAAGCAAAAAGAGGCAGTTGAGGAACTATCAGGAAACCACAGATAAACGATGAAGTTCTAAGAAAAAGAGCCTTTTCAAAAGAAAGGCGCCCTTTCTTTTGGACTTCCAGATGCTGACCAATGACAAAAGGCTTCCTTTGATAACCTTCTCAGCTCAAGCAAATCTCGGAAACGCAACTGCAAGCATCAATACCTGACGGAGCAGTCAACGGATAATCTGGATCAAAGTAGGCAACTTGTCAGATGAAAATAATCAAGCTAAAAGGCAAAAGCGCCCTTTTCAAGGAGGGGCGCCCTTGGATAAAGGAACCCTAATTTGAGATCCAGATTTCCCGAAGACAGTCATTCTTAGCAGAACAGAGCTAGGTACCTGATGAAACATCAAGTGAAAACATCTGACTCTCCAATCAACGAGAAATCCAGTTCAAGGCACGAGAGGTCATTTCAAATAAGCTGAAGAACGAAGATTGAAAAATCACTAAGGCATTGGCAAAAGCGCCCTTTCTTGGGAAAGGCGCCCATCCTTTTGGAACCCTAAACTCAGTTTTTTATCAAACAGTCTCCCAGGCACTTCTTTCCAGTATGGATCCAGCTCCGCAGTGAATGTGTCTGTGACGTCTCAGGGTCAACAGACAACGCTAGATTCAGGATCAAACAGGGAGTTTTCAGGAGAGAAAATAATAAAACTGCAAAGATGGTGCGATTAAAAGAAGTCAAAGGTCACCGTTGACTAAAGTCAAAGCTTTTGAGTTAAAGTTGGCTAAAACGCTCCACGATTGGTGGAAATCACCTTTTAACTTCAGATCAAACTCAAATCACCTTTTGAGCTTGTGTTAGGTCCCCAAATTTGTGGATCTGAAGCACAAACATATATATTCAAGGAGATGGCGTCCCCTTTTCATTATTTCATTGCAGATTCAAAGATAAAAACAGCCACAAGCTCTCAAGGAAGCCATTGAAGATCTGAAGGAGGTTTTCATCCGTTCTTCATTTTTATTTGCAGATCTGAAGCAGGAAAAGATTGCCATTTTGAGGATTGGGTCAGAGATAGTTTTTTGAAGATCAGATAAAACTTCCAATCCACCTTCTAACTTTTTCCTCTCTTCTTGTCTTAGGTTTTCTTGCATCTGACAGAAAAAGCAACAGGCTGCATCAGATCAGATCAACTGGGTATATTCAGCATCATTTTCTGGAGAAACCCATCTCGACAAATTTTCCAAAATCAGCAAACTTGCTGCCCCTATTTTTGGGGGTTTTTCCGAAAAAGTTTCAGAATCCAAATTCTGAGGAACTGGGTTTGTTCAGCATTGAAGCACGAACAAAACCCATGTGCTAGATTTTTTCCGGAAAAATACTTCTCGGCAGGGTGCTATTTTTAAGGGTTTCCAAAAATCATCTGAACTAGGTCAAGCTTACAAATAATCTTCAAGTTTTTCAGATGCGCGACTTCGTGTGCACACGGTGACCAAGACGGTCTTACTCCATGATTACCCTCGAACAGCTGGACAATAAATCTACACCGGGCAAATCCAAAGTTGGTCGACGGGGCGCTTAGGAATGCATGAATCAAATACTTAATATCGAAGAACTGGATTGCCGTAAGTCAAAGATCAATTCCCATCACACTACAAAGCGTAGAGCTTGTAATCGCTTGTATCAAGCATTACAACCCTACCACCAGAGAAATCAGAGCAGCAGATGGAAGAATTGTTTGTAGTTTAAAGCCTCAGGATATCGAAAGATGTTTTGATATTCCCTCACATCCTAACAGCAAAGTCATATCATTGACGGAATGTGAGAAAGCTTTTGAGACAGCTAAGGACAAATGTCAAAGGATTATGGCCGAAAAATGGCTGAAAGTGACAAAGGCAAGCTTGCCTAAGTTGTTGGGGCGAGGAGAATGTAAAGACGAGTACGCAGTGTTAATCACTCTACTCAATAGAGTCACTGGAGAAGAAGATGGTCATCAGTTCCAGCCATGGATGTACTATGTCATCGCTAAAATCATTGGCAGGAGGGAATACTATGACTGGGCCACTTTGATCAGTGACACACTCCACCGACAAATCACTGGGTATCTGGAAGCTCATAGGTTCCACATGTGTTCTTACCTAGTATACCTAATAGCCTTCCAAGGCGATTTTAGGTTATTGAACAATGTGGGAACCTTAGGTGTGCAGAAGGTTCACGAGTTTTTCACACGCCTTGAGTTTACTCAAGCGGAAAGACACTTCAAGAAGACAAGTGATCACTTCACCATGCACATAGTTCGTGAGCTTAACCATGAGATGCACGTGCGTATTTCGCAGACAGCCAGAGAGGCAATGGCGGATTGGGCAGAGTGGTTTATCCAATTTCCTACATTCTCCTACATACGCGTGTATGGCTACATTGGCCACCCTGCCATGCTACTAAGACACCCTTCGGATAGGGTAGTCTTCATGGAGTTCCTGAGACAGTTGTCCGAGGTTCATATCCACTTGCGCTTGAAGAGGAAGACAGCTGTTAACTTTCCCGTTGAAATGGGACTATATAGATGTGAATCCGCGGCAGATGCAAAGATGATGGGTCAAGAAACAAGGAGGTTTAACCTCAAATATCTCATTGATAGAAGATCCTATGATCCCAGAGGACTCGATGCAGCACACCTCGAGCAACACTCGTCACATAAGTCTTCTATGGAAGATTATTGGGTGAATTGTAAAGACGAGTATGAAGTGCGAAGAAGGAACTACAGCAGATTCAGACTCCCACAGATTGTTGATTTCATGTCAGCAGACATTGAGGGCCTGTCAGATGATGAAGGGGAAGTCATTCTCCCCACATTCTTCGCAGATTCAGTTGACTCCCAACCGCTCCCGAGAGTGGATTGGTATGCCAAAGAGGATACATCTATAGAAGAAAGAACGAGTAGAGGGGTTAGAAATAGCCAACTCTATCTCGACAGCAAGAAATCAAGGAAGGTGATACCTCACAGAACAGAGCCGCCACAGGTTCAGTCTACACCACCTTCCACTTCAAGAAGGAAACCAAGGCAAAAGCAATGGTGCAATCCTCCCCGAGGGATGAGGATGTCAAAACCTAGAACACAGAGGACACCAGTGGAGAAAGCCACACATAGTCCTGAAATAATCACGGGTATTGCTGCCCCAGAACAAAGAGTAGAGACTGCCACCCCTGATTCAGCCGAAGCTATCACAGAGGAACCAACAGCATTAGTTGTTGAAGAACCAGTGGCTGAACCAATGGCGGAAGCAACAACAGTAGAAGCAGCAGCAGAAACGGTGCCTGTTATGGAAACAGAGCCGCCCATATCACCAGTATCACAGCGAACACAGGTCCTCATCGACTTGGATTCGCCACCGAGAGACATTACTCCAGCACAGTCTCACACATCTAGCGTTCAAGGGCCTCACGTCCTTCCTAGTGAAGTTCGCCGAGATTCTATTTGGCTCGAAGGTTTCCTAGGAAGGAAGAGGGAAAAACCCTCATATGAGCTTGACTTTACCGAATTTGACCACGTCCCACAAGACACGTCGGCGAAGAAGTTAAAGAAGTAAGTTCACATAGAAAGGAATGCAGAATGTGAGATCATCATAGAGACTGCCGCTCCACCAGTAGAGAAAAGCATACACGAGGTTCAAGTAGAGGACTACACTTTGTCTCAACTTAACCTCGGGAAGACTACACGACAGGTGGAGGCCGACCTTCTCGGAATAGCTTCGGTGAGCGTACAAGAAAGGATGGCAAAGGATGGTAAAGAAAAGGCAGCCTTAAAGGCTGAAAATCAGAAACTGAGGTCTTACATAACCAGCTTGATACATGGCACACCTAACGTCTCAGCCCTACCAGCAGGACTACTAGATCTCCCCGCCGAACAAAATCATCGGCAATTGTTAACATTCGGCAAACACTTGAGAAATCAGGTGGAAGAGTTTGTTCTCAAGGGTAG
>VDFB02047704.1:0-21060 GCA_007258455.2 Sequoia sempervirens | reverse complement strand
AAATGCAACATAACACTATCATGAAGTAATCAAGCAAATGATTAATGTACCTAATATATAAGAGAACTACACAAGATCAATGTCAAAGCTCTAAGCATGAATCAAGAACATAAACATGACAACATGATCTAACCATCTCCTCCAAGGAAATCACATGCACCATACTGATACATCCTTGTCTCAATGTAACATGAATATAAAAATCTAATATAGAATCAAGAGTAAACCATGACATAATATCAACCACTCTAAACCTAGAAAAAAACATATCCCCAATCACATGAAGATAACCTTACCAATGATGCATCCACATCACTACCAACAACTCCCACTAAACCGTGGTACGAGCTACACATGGCATCATGACTACCATCCTCCTCATGAAGATCACTCTTTAACATCAAGCAAAGAGTCATCACTAACATTTTTACATGAAATGATCAATGCATGATTACCATCATCCGAGGATTCCTCTGTAGAAGAATCAAAACTCTTTTTCTTGTTCTTACAATCCTTCTTCACATGTCCCAGCTACCACATTTCCAACAATTTACCTTACTTCATCCTTCTGATTTACCCTTCCCTTCCTTGTCTCCCTTAGGTTCCTTTTTCTCAGGCCTACCTTTTACAAAAAAGGCATCTTGGATTTCCATTTTAGACTTCCTCCTCATCTCCTCTGATAGGAGAGTAGGAATTATATTGTCCATCTTCGGATCTACACCACTACCACTAATAGCAACAATTAGATTTTCCCAAGATTCTAGTAAAGAACAAAGTAACAATATGCATTTATCATCTTCTAGCTTTATATCTATAGATCTTTTAATTGACTTAGAATCAAAATGTAATAATCTAAGCAAATGATTTGTAATAGAATCACCCATCTTTCTTCTTTAAAGAATACAACTGTCTTTTCAGATAGAACTTATTAGTAATACTTTTGGTTTGATATATATCACCTATCCTCTTCCATAGTTTATATGTGGTAATTTCATCTGAAACATTCAAGAGAACAACATCAACAAGAAATAATCCTATGGTCCCTCTTGCCTTCTTATCAAGCTTAGCCCAATCCTCATGTGACATCGTTGTAGGTGACTTTGTCTCATTACAAACAGCTAACCACCGATCTCTCTCTTCAAGGAGATCCTCCATTTTTAGTTTCCACATCTCATAACTAGATCCATTGAATATTTCAATATCTAAATGAGAAGTAGAACTCATTGTAATACACTTCTTTTAGAAATCAACAATAACACAATAGTAAAAGCTCCCACTACAACCAAAAACCTTCAAAATTTTAAGAGAAAGGCATCCCAAAATCTACCCCAATCAAGTATAGCTCCTCGAGCACCAAATATTGAATTTGGAGGTAATTATGTAGATTAATAATTTGTAAAACTATTGTAGTTGTAGATCTAATTAAGTATTATTTGTTACAATTTCTTTGTAGATGATTATCTGTTTAGATTATTTTTACCATTTGTAGAACTAGACAAAAGATTGTAGAAGAATAAGAGCAGAAGATAGAAGTTACACAACATATACCGTGGAGAAACCATTTTGGAAAAAAACTCCACTAAGAATTGTTGATGGTGTTTTTCGCATGTTAGAACAACTCCTACAAAAATGATATTCTATCTCTCTTGAAAGATAATCTCAACAATAAATTGTTGAAAATCACCCCAAGGTCTCTGTGTTAGGTCATAAATAATGCATAAACAACTGTGATGAAATGTGGGATTGCCTGTAATCACAATCGCATCTACTACAAGCAACCTAACCCTCTCAATTTATCGATTAACAATATGGATGATCTTGAATCCTAAATCTAACCAAATAATAAAGAAATTGCAAAAAGGTAGGATGCAAGGAAGTAATAAAATATAAACTATCGTGAAGGACAAGCAATGCAAATGACAACATTTGGAATGGACCTATCTCAAATAACCAATTCCTGTTCGACCCACAAAGCAATCTTACAAGAACAGTGCAATCTTCTGAGGAATACAGATTTTCAAATCATAGACTTGCATCTACAACCGAACTTAAGCACATTTGAATATACGGTCCAGGTTGACTTCACCAGCCTACTACAATCAGATAGTTACTGGGAGTATAGACCAGAGATAGCTACAAACACTCCAAATATGAAATCACACACACCATTTATCCAGCTAAATCTACTTATTTCCAAATTTCAAACCCTAGATCTTCAAGAAATGTAAAAGATAGAACAAAAGAACCATGCAAGATGAGATAACACAAGGGATTTCACCAGGAAAACCACAATGTCCTCAATTGTATTAATCACCAAATGCTGCAACAATTCAACTGCTCTGAATATGATATTTGCTTCAAGAAATTCTAAAACTCTAACTATTGCTCCTGCTAATCTCTATTACAGTCTTGCTAATGTCTATATCAATTTTTCTGAACTCCACCTTACAATGAGGCAAAAATGCCAACTTATACCAAAATTCCCCTCAAAACATGTCGGCCCAGCCAAACATTTTACAAAATAATAAAACCCGCCAAAACAGGTCGGCCAAGGAAACAAACTAAGGCACACATTTAATGCCATCATCCAAGTCGGCCAAGGCACAGTCTCCAAGGAAGTCCGGTCCAATGCATGCCCTATGATAATAAGGAAGCACAAATCTCGAGATAAACATTAACCGCTGCTTCCTTTGTCTTTCCTCCGCGCTGGTGACCCTTGGACCTTCGAGAAAACTCCCTCTAGCTCAGCAATGGGTGGCAATGGCAAAACTTTGAGCCGGCATTTAATCGAATCAATCCCTTCATTGGACCGCTCAATGGTTTTCTTCCAATCCTTTCTGCTGGTCAGGTACCTATCTATCACTGCCAAGTATGTAGCTGCATCATCAAGCATATGGCCAGTGACAACCTCATCAGAATCTGGGGCATAAACCTCATGCCACCATTCCTTCAATTGATCTAAACTTAGGTACTTAGGAGCCATCTTATTCCTCCCTGTCATCACTTCAAAAAATGCAATGCAACCATCATAGATTGCAGTAAGGTCGGCATCAATGGTTTTTCTTCATTTCTGTATCTTTTTCAGGCCTCCCTGCCTGATCTGTAATGCCTCGAACCATTCCCATGGTTCATCCAATCTAGAGGAGGGAAGAATTCCATCCCTGCCCAACTGCTCCTTGCCATGCCCAAGAATAATCTTTGTCTTCTGCAGCAGGAGGTCGACATCATTCTTATCCTGAGAAAGGATGCTTTCTATCAGCTCTTTTCCTCGGACTGCATCCTTGCCAACAGATAGGATCTCCTTGATAGCATCATCTCCCTTCGTCCGGACATCCTTCAACCAGTCTGTGGTAGCCTGTGTGGAGGCCTTCATCTTCTCTATGCCAGAAATTGTTTCCTTCGGCAGAAATCCGGGAGTAGAAGAGGAGGACGGATGGAGGGATTGTAGAGGTTTCATGACCTCTTCTAAACTCTTCCTCAGCCTTTCATTCTCTCTTTTCAGTTCTCGCTTTGACCGGGTCTCCTTTTTCAATCTATCCACAATCACAACACTTGACCCTTCAAATTCTTCAATGTCTTGCTCTAGGGAGGCCGGCCCAAGGTTAATGGTTTGGACACTGTAATCCTGGCCTGTTACCTCATCTCTTGTTTTATCCGCAGCAGGGGTGGCAATGTGAACTACACGGTTGTGCACTTCATCCCTTTCTACCCGGGAAATTACCCTGGCAGCCTTCTTCTTCTTCCCCTTACCGATTTGAGATAACATTGCATCCCAGTCAAGGGGAGTATCTTCCACTATCACTTGTTTCTTCCTTGCTATTTCTTTTTCTAACCAGTCCGGGGCTACGGGGTCTGTCCGGATTCCTTCTGCGTCAGTTTTCCCCGGGTCCTCTGTGGCTTTCTCCCCTTCGTCAGCCGTCACCTGAATCTCCTCCTCGGCTGTGGCCTTGTCATCCTCTTCCTCCTCGGGAGTCTTCTCGCTCTGAACAACCTCCTCAATTCCCAACTCTGGAAACACTGGCGATGGAGTCTGAGCATGCAGGCTTTCCTCCAGTTCTGGTGATCCGCGACCTTTCTCACTCTCTGGAGAGTCCTCATATTGCACCAAGGGAGAAGTGCGCCTTTCTTCTATCTCCACCTCAAGTTCGACGGCCTCACTAAATAATGCTCCTTCTTTGAAAGGTTCCGCTTCTCCGCTGATTTCCTGCTCATCCAGATTTACCGATTCTGATATACTCTGTGGAGGAGAGACAGGCTTGTCCTGTTTAGTGGCTGGCAATACCGGGGAAGAATCCTTTGGCTGTGCAGCATCCCTTGGGGAAGGAGTTCTGGATCTTCTGGTGTATACTTTGGTCTTCTCGCCCCCAGAGCTTTCCACATCTACAACTGGAGGTTCATCCTCTGAAGTAGTTTGGCCTTTCTTCTTGGCAACCCTTGTAGTTCTGGCCTTCTTGGGTGGTGGAGGAACATCCTCCTCTTCAGCCTTTTCTGCCTCCTCCTCATCCGAGGACTTGCTGATAGTCAGGGTCTTCCACCTGCGTTTACCAATTGGCTTCCTTTTTGTTGCCGGTTCTGTCCCTTTAAGACCTCTGGCTTTAATTTTGAAGGGGGAGGCTTTGGTTGTTTTCCCTTTGGGGTCCTCTTCCCCGGATTCTTCAGAAGTGGACATGGGATTGAGATTCCCCATCAAATCAAAGGTACAAGGCACCTTGGCACTTTCTAACACCCATACTTCATGCTTAACCCAAGAAAAGGTATACCTCAGCACTGGAGCCATCAAGCCTTCCAACTCTGTCACCTCAGGCTCATTCCAATCAATATCTGCAACTGACCTATCCTTGATGGGCTCATAAACGTGGTCCTGGACCAGTTTTCCATCATCTTCCAGCTGATCCGGAATCAGCTTCACATTGTACTGTCTAATGACCTCTACAGGCAGCCGGGAATACCTCTTCTTCCTAGCATCAAGGTCATCCTTGATGTTGACCCAGTAATCTTCCAAATCCTCTTTGTGCCTGTATTCCCGGGTAGCCCTTTTCTGTGCCCCCCGGTGATGTCAAAATTCATTCTCTTTGAATGGAAAGAGAATCCATAGGCAGCCAATTCCTCACCTGCAGTGTGGGCTGATTGGATGGAAGGGCACATCTCCCCCACGCCAATCCCAAGGGGAAAGTCACCTCCAAAACCGGTTTTATGTTTCTCCCTCTTTACCACTGCATCGAACTCACAAATTTGTCTCACGACCTCTAGCAGCACAATGTGGTCAGTGGGATACCTGGGCAATCTGTAGGGAGCAACGGGGCATCCATCGATCCGGAGATAAGTGAAGGTGGGGAACTGGATGAACCAGGCCCCGTAATTCTTAATCAATCCTTTGGCCCCATCAGACAATCTGATGTGCTTCGCATTCTGAAGGGTCCGGGTAATGTGCATGGTGAAGGCATCATTGGCCCTCCTATAATCTCCCTGTCCGAGGTGCAATTCCGGATAGACTTCATAGATAATATCTTGTCCAATGGTTCCCGCCGGAGTCAGTCCCTTGTAGGGGTAGGAGATGGCCAGTATATACACGATGTAAGAGGACATGGTAAACTTCTTTCCCTCCAAAACATTCCTTAATTGTTTATCTATTTCTGCACTGATTAGACCGGCCCAGTGATAATTCGTTCCTTGGCCTATCTTGGTGATCACATGGACCATCCAATTTTCCAATACCCCGGCGGTTTTAAGTCCGGCCACCCTGCTCAACAGTGTAATAGCATCATAGATATCCGGCCTAAACTTCACCCTGTGCAACTGTTTGGGCAATTTGGAGTGGTGAGACTTGGGCTTCTCAAGCCATGAGTTGATAAGCTGTTGAGCCTTAACTGGCTCATTCTCATAATATGTGCGAGCAGTGTCAATGTTTAAGGCACAGACCGAGGGGAGATCCGGCATGCTGAAGGCCCGGGCAATGGAGGCTGGACTGAAGTTTTCCAGCACTCGTCCCTCAGTGCTAACTACCATCTGTGTGTCAAAAGCGTACTGTCTAGCACACTCCAAAATCAGCTCGTAGCACTGGACTGCTGGAGGGAACCCTGCCACATGTACCAAACCTGAATTCATCATCCCCTGCCTCAATGCCGACTGGTCTTTCTCAGCTGTTCTTTGTTTGAATTCCTCATAGCGCCAGGCACCAACGTTGGTGTCGGATACATCTCCCACACGGAGGATATCTTACTCTCTGGAATCTGACTCTTCATGTCTAATCTCAATCTTTCTGTCTCGGAAACTGAAGATGCCCCTGCACCACCTTTGGACTTCCCAGCAACAGCTTTGCCTGATTCAGCCTGCACATCCAAGAATTGTCATTAGAATTCAACTATTGAGTTCATGTCAATCCAAAAGGTTAGCACACATCATATAAATCCATTAGAATCAACTGCTAATTGCCAATCTTTCGAGATCCGGAGAAATCAAATAATCCAGGAAAATCGTATAATCCGGGAAAATACATTCGGGGCGGAATTTTGGAGAAATCCGACCCAGACGGACTCCTGCTGCCAAAGCACTATTAGCCATATAAATCATTAATACGCTCGGAAAATCGAAGGATAACCATTAATTTTACTCATTGGCAATCAAGAAATAGGTATAAACAATCATTCCATCAATCCTATCATCGAAATATACAAAAGAACGCAATCAGATAGGAAATCCGGAAAAATCCGGATGGGACAGACTTTCGCGGACAGCGTAAAATGCACCGGAAATTAACCCTGTCCGCGGAATAAAAGGAAACCGGGAAAATCCGGGAGACCGGAAATTCCGCGACAGCCTCGGAAACCCAAAAAATGGCAAATCGTGCACCAAAACTGGAGCGACCACAAGATCTCCAATACCTAAGCTCGAATGAACCCAAAACCGACGACAATCACCAGACTCGAATATGCAAAGGGTTCCAATTCTCAGAAGCACTCAAAGGAAGGATCTCATACTAAAACGACGATGCCCTAAATCGAACAACCACATATCCGCCATTAAAACCAGAGCAAGCTTTTAGGGTTAAAATATCAGTTCGGGATTTACCTAAAAGCCCTCTAATCCTCACAGGATGGGGAAGCCAACACGAAACGAGGCGAAAGTCATTCAAACACAAGATCAAATCATCGCGTTAACCGAAACACCAAGGAAACCCTAAATTCGCATGGTAACACATCCCGCGCCCAAAACAAACAAGCAACACGACCCAGAATTCCGTCTAAAGTGTAAATATGCAGTTAAACGGACAAACGGAACTCATAGGGCACGAGGGATGGGCTTCAATAATAAAACGGATCAACCCGACTGAATAAATACGAAACCCCAAAACCAAAACAAGGGCCGACCCCAAATTCAACAATGCCCAGTACAAGAAAACCTCAAATCACCATGCAAGCAAACGGAAGGGCAACGAATACATACCATGGATCAAGACGGGCAGAAATCGAGCTCAGAAAATCAATCCACGCGACAACACGTCCAAGCAACGAGATACCAGCAGCAACACTCAAGCAATCCTTGCGCAAACAACCAAGATCAATTCGCAAAGCTCAAATGAAAATCACAATCGCCAGAGCAGATCCAGGAAGCAATTGAAGTTGGAATGAATCAGCAAATGCCCTAAGGTCGTCCTTATACCCGACTGAGCCAAGGTACCTCAGCCATTAATGCGCGAAAAGACGTTTCTGACAAGCCCGGAAACACGAGCCCCACGCGGAATTTCGGAAAACCCCAGAATGCGCGGAAACACGGATTCCGCGGAAATGCAGAAACCGGGGAAATCAGGAAGATCGGGACTTTGACGGAATCCGGGAAAATCCGATAGGACCGGAAAATCCCGAAGTTAGGCAAAAAACCCAGAATCGGAGAATCCTGCCAGAAACGGACAAGGAACCATAGCCGGAAAAATCCGCCAGAGGCGGAAAATCCCGGATCTAGGTGAAAACCCGGACTTGGCCAAAAACTCAATTTCAATCAACTCCAACCCCAAGGCAAGGGTAAAGCCAGCAAGACCAACATGTCAAGACCCTAAAATGATAAATCCAATAAAATCAAAGGTCAAAGACACCAAAAAGAGGGTCCCCACTCCAAGTGGGGTATGCGGTGTGAAAACCGCACAACAAATACAAATCATACACAAAGATTCACATAGGAGAAATGAAAAAGTAGATGACCCTTTGAAAGCATCCACCTCAACCAATTTAGAAAACACAACAAAGTCACAATATAAACTTATTTCCTTACTTCCTAGCATCCTAACAGTCAAATGGACCCCACTAGGACTAATTCACCACCTGTGGCAAATGAGTCCCTACCAGGTGGGACTGATCTACCCAAGGTGACGAATGAGTCTCCTTTGGGTCAATTTTGACCTTTGAACAGGAAAAACTAAAATTTAAGTTTACTATTTTTACATGTCAGCCTCAGGGATCAAATTTAAGGGCTAATAAGGATAATTTCCTATAAAATAAACTCTCTAAACCCTAAATCATAACCATTATTCATTATTCATCCATCATTCTTCCATCTCAAGTCAGGAAAGTCAGAGTTTCATCATTTCAAGTCATTAAGATAGCAATTTTTAGAAATTCAAGGGAATATTTTTCATGTTTTTTTGCATTAATTCAAGGTAAATCATCATAGCAAGGTAATCACTCCATTATTGCATGCTTCATTACATTCTTTCATCATTTTGGTTTAATTACCCAAGGGGTTTGACCAAGGCAAACCCCCATGCCTTAACATCCAACTTTCTCCTTCTTCTTGTGTGTTTGTATATTTGAACATCTTGAAGCCTTAGAAATCATTGAATATGGCATTGCAAAGTTATTCAAGTCATCTCTTCATTGAAAATTCAAAATACCCACAAAAGTCACTTTCAAGCCTGAATTCGACGGTTTCAAAACCAGACACTTAGAGAAGCAGAAAGTGTAGAATAAGGGCTCTTGTTTCCACCTTTGAATATTTAGAAATTAAAAAGTGGACACATTCCCCATGAGTGGTGAATGAGTTCCACTTCCAGGCTTGTTTTTGGTTTTTTGCATTTTAAGACACCCATTTGTCTAAAACAGGTTTCGAAACAGTTTCATAGAACTAGGACTAATTCACCCATAATGGAATATGTGTCCCACCAAGCCTAAAAATCAAGATTATCAGCATTCTAGAAGTCATTTCCCATCTTCATCAGTATCTCAGGTGTACACTTTCATTTTTATCCATTTTTGTTGTAGTTTACTAGGTGTTTTTATATTACATAATGTGTTTTCAAACAAGTTGCATTTCAATGGTTTTACATTCTTAATTGATCAATTTTATCAATTAGCTACATATAGATCATTGCATTTAGACATAATTCTATCTTGTATACCTTATGCTAAGTGAACCACCTAGATTTTGGGTGTGGGATCTATCTCTTTTCATTAGGTGAAAGAACCTAATTGAACAAAAGAGACATAGCATTCCATACACTTTAAAATCTATGGTTCAAATCCTAAGGCTCAATGTATATAATTTCTACTTCATTGAGCTCAGGTTATGAAACTTTCAGATCTAGCTTGTATGTGAGTTTCTGTGAACATGGAAACTTTACAATGCATCTTTGCAACTTTTCACTTTAAATGATCTTCAAGTCTTCAACCTAAGTCTACAAACACAAGCATGCAAGAGAGGAAAAACTTGTTGATTTTTAGAAAATGGGAATTTTCCTTGGTCAAACCCCTTGTTAGTAATTAAACCTTAGAATTAAATAGAACAATGAAGGGACATGATGAATGAACAAAGTGTTATGTTGCAATTCACCAAACCCTAGTTATGAAATCTACAAACTTGTGTGAAATGGATAGCTTGAATGTAGATCTTGAAATTCTTGATAGATCTTGACTTGAATTGCTTACTTGAATCAAAACCCTACATCACAAATGTTAGCTCCAAAACAAACATGATGCAAGAATATATTTGATATGATGATTGAATCTTGATGATGGATCCAAATGCTTGATAGATTACTCTTGAATGCACAAATACTTGAATGCTTGGATGCTTAGATTCTTGTTATATTTCTAGGTGAAAATATGAGAGAAGGAACCTTATATTTATACTTATCTATGCTTAATATCCCGAAATTACACCAAAACAAGCCAAAATATGAATTCATTAATTAAAGGAGGCTAAATATCACAAAGATTTGAAATTAAATCTTGAAAATACCCTAAGGGGGACTAGGACGCCCTAGGTAGCATCTTAATCCTGAGGCATAAAACTTAGGGCACAAACTCCAAAAAGGGGCCCATTTAAGGCGCACTTGAAATTAGGGTCCCAAGACCTTTTGAGGACAAAGATACCCTAGGTGGCATCTGAGTCCTGACCCAAAAATTAGGGACACATAGCCATAATCATTAAATTATCATTTCCACTTTGATTTATGTTAAGATTAGCCATAAAAAGATACAATTCATTAGGCTTGTGGATGCAAAATAGGACCAATTAAGACATAAATAAAGATAAAAAATTCAAGGAAGACCCAAACAAGTGTGAAAATGCAAGGGTATGCATTTTCCTACACTACATTTAGCCCCCACTTTAGTGAGAGGATGAACTTGCTTCAAACTCACACTAAAGTAGCCAACCATGCAACCAAGAGGGGTTCAATTGTACTAATGCTAGTAAGATAGGATGAAAATAATCAAGAGGGTGGCCAAGTCCCTAGGATCAAGTCCTATGACAAACTAACATAGGAACAAATGAAGACACTTGTAGATGATATAGGAAGCCATACCCAAATCACAAACATACACCATCAAAGATAGAAAAAGGAAAAAGAGAGGAAAGAAAGAAAAATGCAATGGATCAAGCTTTGACTGGCCATCCAACACGTTTTGGACTGGGTCTAGGCTATTTCAGAAAAAGGTTTACAAGTGGAACATGCTATCCAATAGACAAACAAAACACATGCTCACAAGGGCTAGTGAAGCTAGTAGTCCACTAGGTGAGCCCCAAGAGGTACATATCAATGTCATACCCACATAACTATGATAAGGATAAAAGAAAGAAAAATTCATGCTCACAAGGGCTAGTGAAGCTATTTGTTCACTAGGTGAGCCCCAATGAGCCATATGAAAGCCATACCTCCATGAATTTAATAAGGCACAAAAATGCATGCAACAGGAAAGAGGTATGTTAGAAGGGATTTTGCTTCGTTGAATGTGAGGTCTCATCTTAGGGAAAATTGTGCTTAATGTTTCCAAGAGAGGACAAGTGTAAATTAATATCATGCTCTTAGAGAAAATCAAACCCAATGACACCACCAAGAACAAGAGAGGGACACATCATAGGAAGAAAGAAAATTGCACAATGAAACATGAGTGTTGATGTATGTGCCCACTTTAAAGAGGTTGCTAACACCATTACTGTGAGCAGTTGCTTTAAAGTAGAAGAAGACATTAGAGCTTATTTGGAAATCCTTATCCCAAGTCATATGTTTCCAATAAGATATGTCAAGCAATAGGATGGAAGGGTTGTCCCCAAAAATAGAATGCTAAAGATAACTCAATACGTCACATGTGAACTGACTTAAGGAATGTCATCCACATTCCAAGCTTTCTCTTACATATAAATGGAAGATGGTCAAATAGACAAGATAGGAAAAAATAGGCTACATACGAGGACAAGGCTACCTAACTCCTTTCCGCCACTTACTCCAGGATAAGTATGAGCCAAAATAATTGATGAGATGAATGCTAGAGTGAAAATCAGTATCAATTAGAGGAATTAGGTTCCCCCACATAAGAAAGAGCAACACACTCCTTGAGATGTTGGATTTTACTACTCAAATCCTTACATTAATTAGTAGAATGACCATGAACTCTATGATGTGCACAAAATGAACTCTTGTAGTAATTTTTTTTTATGTTCTTGGAGGGAGGAATATCAAATGATCTTGGAGGGTTCTCAACAAGATACTCTCTTGATCAGTGGTAGATGATGTTTTATTATTTTGCAGCAAAGAAATCTCTTGCATAGTATTAGTTGTCATACCTACACAAGACTCTTGAGATTTTGAGATTTCGTACTCTCCTTTACAGGAGTATGTAAAATCTATCAAATTCAAATCATATGTGTTTGGGATGATGACATTAATGTTAAGCAAGTATTTTTTTTTTTCTTTCATGTCTTTCAAATGATAATAATCAAGATAATTAGTGTCTATCAGTTTAGGATGCACTAATGTTAACGTTGGCTTAGAGGAAACTTTGGTAATATTGTTGATATTGAGTGAAGGATTGTTTCTTTCTATCAAGGGACAATAATCAAGACCAGTAGTTTGTTCTTGCATGTTAGGCTCTATAGGGCATGAATACCTTGTTCTCTAGCACCATATCCTTTTCCACTGTATCCAAGTTGTTTCATAAGTTCATAACCTTTTCCATAAAGCTATTTCATTTCTTTAGGATTTGGTGGTTGTTGATAGTCATTTTCGTCAAAGTTTGTTGTATAATTTTCTTTTTCTTCTGAAGTGGTTGAGGTGGATGCTTTCAAAGGGTCTTCTAAATTTTGTGTTGACATTACCACTTTTTCTTTTCCCTTGTTTGAATATTTGTTTGTGATCTTGTATTCTCCAATGAATTTTGGTTCAAAGTCTAAGGAACCCCAAACATCTTCTAATAGCTTCATAAATTCCTCAATATGGTTTTCTTTGTCCTTCTATTGAATAGGTTCTACTTTCATAGTTGGTGTCAATGTTTTCAAAGGGTTCTCTTTACCTTTCTCAATGTTTAAACAATAGTATGGTCCAAGATCTTCTTTGATTGTATTAAATTTTTTGTTGTAGACATATTTCATGATACGATGAAGAGTCGAAGGCACCACATGCATCTGATGAATTCATGGTCTTCCTAAAAGAAGATTGTATGAAAGGTCATTAGGCATAATATGAATAGGATTTTGTAAGGTATCCTTTCTGAGTGTAATAGGTAAAGTAATCACACCGAGCAGTTTCTTTCCTACACTATCAAATTCCTGAATTGATAAGGAGTTAGGTTTCATTTTTTATTTATCCTCTCCCAACTTATCTAAAAGGTTCACACTGCACACATTAAGAGCCGAGTCATTACCAACAAGGGTACCTTTTATTCTTGTGTTGTTGTATCTAACTATTATCATGAATGCATCATATTTCTTTCTCATCTCTAAGGGAGGGAGCTCATGTTGGTGAAAGGTAATGTATGCATTAACTATATTCATTCCTTGCATTAGAGCTACCACATTGTTTGCATTTGTACTAGGAGGAATCAAAACTTGTTGTAAGGTTGTTTTAAACATGGTGTGGTAACTAGGTGAAATTTGAATAAGATCCTATAAGGAAATCTTAGCAGGAGCATTCTTAAGTTGTTCAAAAAGATCATACTCCTCGCCACTATGTGAAGGAAAACAAGGAGCACTAGGAAGGATGGGATTAGACAAAGGTCGGGATGTTGAAGGTGTTTGTCTTGGCTGTGAATTGTTCCTAGTGTTGTATGTATGAGCAATGGTATTGTAACTCAGTTGTTTTGAAACATTGTTCTTAGGTGGTTCGAAGATTAGGATGGGTTATTTTTGAACTTGTGGTTTTTGAGAGGGTGGATAAATGACAAGTTTAGGCTCGGGAGAGTACTCCAAGGGGTATCTAATGTGCATAACCTTAGAAGACTTATCCTTATTTTCATGATCTCTTAGTGAAGGGGAGTCTAATGTTACTTCATCATCTTCATCTAAAGAATTACTATTGTCAATGTTCTCATTTTCTTCCACCATTATATCTTC
This sequence comes from Sequoia sempervirens, assembly GCA_007258455.2. NCBI lineage: Eukaryota > Viridiplantae > Streptophyta > Pinopsida > Cupressales > Cupressaceae > Sequoia > Sequoia sempervirens. The sequence continues at coordinate 7,242 of VDFB02047704.1, read as the reverse complement.
CCTAGTAGGAGGGCTTTTAAGAGAACTACAAACCAAATGTTCTTGACATTCAAGGGTTGGTTCTTCTAAGATGAATTCATCACATGTAAGGGAGTTATGAATGGTTGAATTTTCTTGATCATCAATAGTTGGGATATTAGGAGAAGGATTTATTTGATTCTTATGATTTTTCATGACTTTATCCTCTTTCTCTAGGTCTCATTCTCTTGTTCTATACCATCTACACTAGTAGGAGATCATGTAATATGTTCATCACATTCCATGGTTAGATTTTGTAAAGTAGCTTCATCACAAGTAGGGGAGGCATCAAGAGAAGGATAACTATGATTACTAAATAGATATTTCCAAATTATAGAAGCATTAGGGAAGAGAGGAACAAGATTCTCATGACTACCAATAGGTGCATCTTCTAATACCAACCTATCCTCTTCACATTGAAGAGGGATATTAGGAGAAGGAAATTTTTTTATTGTCATGGCTATCTATGATATCATCCTCTTTCACTAAAACATTCTCACAAGCAAGGGATGCATGGAGACTAGGTAAGGTGATGTTTATAAATGTTTCTATGGTCTCATCTTCTTGTTTTCTAATATCTTCCTAAGGGGGATGAGGATAGGGACAATTAAGACTCTCAATGATTGTATCTTCTCTCACCAAGATACCTTCGTCACTAATAGGAGAGCTATCGGGAGAACAAGTATGATTATTATGATTGTCTACACTACCATCCTCACAAATGGGCAATGTAATATTAAGGATTGTGTCAATGGTTTGAATTGCTTGCTCTAAGATGTTCTCAAAACTTTAAAAGATAGTAGAAGGATGACTAACATGTTTCTTAATGACCTCATTGTTGTAATCTAAATTAAACTCATAAGGGGGGATGTTGTACTTATATAATCCATTTTTAACCATATCAAAGACATATCTCTTGAAAGAAAACACACTATCATAGAAAAGTAAAGAAAGTGCAATTCTATGACCTAAAGTGAAATGTTTAAATGTAATTTTCAAATTTCAAACAATGTAATTTACTAATTATGCTATGCAATGAAATGTTGTGAATGCAAATTTGGAATGAAGCAATGCACGAGATGAACCAATTTAAGGTATTTTTAGTAAAATGCATGAAACAAAAGGTCAACCCACTAAAACAGATAACCAATGGTAGAAAACTAAAGCACATAAAAGCATATTTAAACCCTAAAAATTGTAACTTCAAATTCAATAGGGACTAATACACAAACAAGGGAATCTTGGTCCTGCTGATGAAATTTTGAGGTCCCAAAAAGTGGAACAAAAAGTAATCAACCTAGGTAGGATTCTGAGATAAAAAACCATAGAGGGACTAAGATGCTAGTAAGGGCGCTTTAGTCCTAGTAGGGGATTTTTTTAAGAAAAAAGAAAAATTTGGATTGGTTGCAGTGTTCCTAGGTTTCCTACTCATGGATTTGATGTTTAGAAATAGAAAAGTGTGCGAATGAATGGAATAAAAAGTGACTAGTGACAAGCAACTAAATGCAAGGTTTAATGCATTTTTTTCAATTTTGAGTGCAATAACAATGTTCCTAAATGCAATTAGGATGATTGACAATACACTTTTTCGTTTTTCAATGAGATAAGATAATGTAAGAAAGTAAAAATGCAACCTATATGCACTTTCACTAATGAAAATGTAAGAAACCCTAGATGTACTTTCACTAATGGAAGATGCAATTAAAGAATGAATGCAACCTAAATCTAGGACTTTAATGATCTCCAAATCAGAAAAAGAATGTCCAAAAGGTTAGGTTCACTAAAATGAACAATATGAAAATGGTGATGTTGTTGCACTACTATTCTCCTATTGTCACTCAAATATGTCCTAAGATCCCAAATTGGATTGAATGTCAACACAAAGGTGAGTCAATTCTCAATCAAGGAAGGCCTAGGAGGGGGTTCTTTAAGCTTTAAGGGGTTCACCACCAAACAAAATCTTGGAAAAGACAACTTAACATTCAACTCATAAAACCTAGTAATGCAAGCCAAATAATGAATGTAAATGATGAAATTAAGCAACAAAAAGTTACGGTGTGTGTACTTGGAAAGACTAGAAATGTGATGAGGATTCTAGAAATGCAAAAATTTTGTCAAAATATTTTAGGGAGGACTAAGAAACCCTTACTATTATGTTAGTCCTACTGTTGTTTTTCAACGAAAATGCAGAATCTTCAGATGCCAAAATAGAATTCAAAAGAATCTCTACAAAATTCCACTTGGAGGACTAAGATTCCCTAGGAGGTGACCTAGTCTCGATTTGAATTTTTGAAATATCCAAATGTGATCCTAAGGTTCAATGTTTGTACTTTCTTATTCTCTTATCTCATGTTCTAAGACTTTTGGATCTTGCCTGTAGGTGAGTTTCCATGAAGATGGAAAATTTTCAATGCAACTTTGCAACTTTTTACTTCAAATGATCTTCAAGTTTTCAACCTAAATATTCAAAAAAAAGCATGTAAGAGAGGAAAAACTTGTTGATTGTTAGAAAATGGGGATTTTCCTCGGTCAAACTCCTTGTTGGTAATTAAACCTTGGAATGAAATATAATAATGAAGGGAAATGATGAATGAATAAAGTGCTATATTGCAACTCACCAAACCCTTGTAATGAAATATGAAAAATTGTGTGAAATGTCTAGCTTGAATATAGATCTTGAAATGCTTGATAGATCTTGACTTGAATTACTTTCTTGAATCAAAACCCTATATCACAAATGTTATCTCAAAAACACACATGATGCAAGAATATCTTTGATATGATGCTTGAATCTTGATTATGGATCCAAAAGCTTGACGATTCTCCTTAATGCACAAATACTTGAATTCTTGGATGCTTATATTGCTAGGTGAAAATATGAGAGAAGGAAGGTTCCATGTAATTATACTTTTCTCTGCTTAATATCCTGATTACACCACAACACTAGCTAACATATGAATTCATTAATTAGAGGAGGATAAACAACACAAATATTTGAAATTAAATTCCAAAAATACGCTAAGTGGGACTAAGATGCCCTAGGTGGTATCTTTGTCCTGAGGTATGAAACTAGGGGCACATACTCCAAAAAGGGGCCCATTTAAGGTACACTTGAAATCAGGGTCCCAAGAACTTTGGAGGACAAAGATGCCCTAGGTGGCATCTTAGTCTCAACCCAAAAATTAGCGACACACAACCATAATCATTAAATTATCATTTCCCCTTTGATGTTTGTCGAGATTAGCCATAAAAAGATACAATTCATTAGGCTTGTGGATGCAAAATAGGACCAATTGAGACATAAATAAGGACAAACAAAGCAAGGAAGGCCCAAAAAAGTGTGAAAATGAAAGGTTATGCATTTTCTTGCACTATAGACTCATATGCCAGTTAGGGCGTATGAGTCCCAGTAGCCTAGGCTTGGGACACAAATTTTATGAAATGTTAAGTTTAATGCCAAATTCAGGACTAGGTCCCAAAAATTAGGTGTGACCCATACACCCAAAGTGGTGTATGAGTCCCAAATCACTAAATATAGGACATACAATCCAAAATCATTAAATTATGATTGGTTATTTGATGTGTTAGGATTATCCTTGAAAAGATACATTAAATTAGGCTTGTGGATGCAAAATAGGATGAAATAAGGCTAGAAGCTTGATTTTAGTAGGGACAGTCCAAAAAAGTGTGAAAATGTAAAGGTATACATTTTTTTACATTACATTTAGCACCCACTTTAGTGAGAAGAGGAAATTGCTTCAAACTCACACTAAAGTAGACAAAATCCCATCAAGAGGGGTCAAGTGTACCAATGCTAGAGAGATAGGATGAGAACAACCAAGAGGGGTGATCAAGCCCTGAGGATAACAATCCAATGGTAAAACAACATAGGAAAAAAATAAAAAATATGTGAATGATGTAAGGGGAAACAAAAAGGTACAATCATACACTATGAAAGACATAAAGAAGAAAGAAAAAAAACAAAAAGGAGTGGATCAAGCCTCAACCATTTTTCCTACATGATGTGGATCAGATATAATCTATTTTTCTAAATTTTTTATAAGTGGAACACAATTTCCACTGTGGAAACCAAACACACACTCACAAGGCCTAATGGAACCCTAGATCATCCACTAGGTAAGCCCCTAGTGAGACACATAAGCACGGGGCTAGTATGCACTCACACAAAAAAGAAAATGGCTATGGGAAAGTCATGCCTAAGTTTGGATCCCATACAGTAACCATAAAAAATATATACCTTCTAATAACTTTGATAAGGTGCCAAACAACATGAACAACAATATTCACGAAACAATAAAAAATTTGTATGCTTGACACTCATGAATAAATAGGATGGCTCCACAAGAAAGCAAAGTGTGTTATGAATGGTGGCCATATAACCAATATTGTAAATGAAAAATTGTGTAAGGTACATTTAAAGAAGTTTTTATTAGTTCATGTAAGATCTTAACTTAGGGTAAATTGTGCCTAATGTATCCAAGAGAGGACCAATCAAAGAATAAAAGATTCACAACTTAGGGGATGCAATGTGTCACATTGAGCCATTAAGAGGAATATAATATTCTAAGAGAGATCACACTCTTCAAGGACATCACACCTAATGTCACCACAAAGTGAAAATCACATCGCATGAATTAAGAAGACTACGAAATGAAACATGATATGAAAAAGAATAATGCCAATGTATGCCCCCACTTTAAAGAAATTACTAAAGACAATGTTGTGAGCAATCACTTGAAAGAAGCAAATGATAAATGCTAACAGTGAAGAGTACATGAGAGATTATTTGCAAAGCCCTATTCCAAGTCATATGTTTCCAAATAAAGCTACATCATGTAAAAGGGGTTTCCCTCAAAATGAAATCCAAAAATCACATAAGGGATCCATAGATTCACAATTAATATATCTTTTCTACAATGTTTTTAGAGGGCTCAAAATTGTCAGCATTCCCAAAATACTCATGAAATAGGAAGAATGACACAAAGAGAGAGAAAAAAAAGAAAAGATTTTGGGTCAACATGGAAGAGACCTAAATATCTTGACACCTTGCGTCATCTCCAAAAGTAAAACAAAAGACAAGGAAAATATCAAAGTTTTACAACATAGAGAAGAATGTAGATATAAATAGAGGAATGTCACAAAGAGAGAGGTACATCAAATAAAATAGTATGGGGGATCACATTATGCACTTGCAATCACACACATAACATGAAAAATGAAAACAAAGAAAAAAAGTACTAAGGCACATGTGAGTCAACCTATAGCAGGTTGTCAACATCCCAATATTTTTCAGAGTATATGGAAGGTGGAAAACAAGCAAAAGAGAAAACAACAAGTGCCAAGCTAGGGTCATTATCAAGTTCAAAAATCTTCCTAGGAGAATTATCATTTAAGCTCATAAAAGAGGAAAATAATGTATTCAACTCATTATACTCTTCTTCATCTATTTTAGCAATGTCATCATCATCATCCAAATTAATCACAACAGGAGGTTGAATGATAATGTCTAAAGGAGGATTTAGTTCTTGTTGAAGTTGTGATATAGGATCTTTTTGTTGTGGAAAAGAGGGAGACTCATCATGTGTTGCTTCAGTCAAGTTTGGATGTTTATTTTCTTCTTTGTTATCTTCATTTAACCTGCAAGAGCATGACATTTACGCCTATGATATCTAGCATTTCTATTTCTTTTGGTATGATTTTCAAGTTTTTTTTATGTAGGAGTAGGGCTATCAACCATAGGTTTATTTTCTTCTCCCAGGGGGGAATGAAAGGAACCATAGGAGGTTGTTCAACCACTTTATCTTTAGCTTTGTAGACTTGTTTCATCTTAGGAGGCATGATGGAATTGCTTTGGTTGTCTCTTGGTCTTTTGTAGGAGATAGGTAAAGGTTTTTTCTTAGGTCAGTCTTGGTTATTTGGAATGGCTTTTAATTCAATCATAGTTTTGTCAAGGATAGGAGGATCAGTGATATTGAGGCATGTTTCTAAGTGATAGTTTTGCTATACATTTCACTTTAAAATTTTGATAAAATTTAAAAAATAAGTCCTCATGAGGTTTAATAGTTTCCATAGGTTTGGACCAAAAGAAATCCAATGAAAAGTTCCCACAGGAAGACAAAGGATTAAAGGAACTATGGTGCATCGGAAATATTTCATTGTCAAAGGGAAACTTTAAGCATTTTATGCACGATCGATGGGATGACTTACATGGAGTGTAACCATGGATAACCAAGCTTCACACATAATTGATCCAATGTCGAGATGATGGAGAATGAGACATCTAATTGTTTTGGTTAGATTTTTAAAGCAAGGGCGATCAACCCCATCGTAGGGTAAGCAAAACCATTATATGTTTTTATCCATGCTTTCAATTTATCATATATTTCTTGATAGATCTTATGCACAAGTAAGAATTCTTTGGTGATCACATTCTTTCCATAGACGAAATCAATTAATATCCCATTAGTGGGCTTGTCATTGATTTGACCAGTTATGTAAAGAGGACCATTAGGTGCATTTCTAATTATATCCTTAGATGAGAAAGCAATGTCAAGAGGTTTATTAGTTTGGCCCTTATGAGGTTGAATTTTTATCGATCCAAAAATATCATCCACAGGACGTTGTTCAATAGTATCAATAGGACCTTGTTCAATAATATCCATGTTGTCATCATCGGTGTCGACATTCATCACATCATTCTTCTTAGTTTTACTAGTTTTGATAAATGAAATATCATGATTCGACATAGGGTTGGTAAAGATTTGTAGGTTTTGGTTAGGAGGAGCAACAAAATTATTTCCTTGATCATTAACACCTCCAATTTGAAGTCGACTAGAATCAATGAGGTCTTGCACAAGATGTTTACGATGCTTACAATGTTTTGTATCATGTCCATTTTTTTAATGGCAATAAGAATTTCATCTAGAGTTCAAAGGTAAAGGGTTATTAGCATCAAGAGTTTTAATGGGAGGAAAGGTGATCATTTTTTGTTCTAGGAGTTGTAACATTGTGTCATGGAGGGTATCGGGTAAGGGAGTAAATTGTTTACTTGTCTTATTTATAGCAGCCACTTGGGTATCAACATGTTTAGTTGGTTGAGGGGGATTAAGTTGAAGGAATCCTTTATTCTATTTCCTAAAGGGTTGATAAATTTTTTTATTTGTGGATTTGTTATCTTTAGGTCGGCTAGAGGTGGGTTTTGTT
>VDFB02047703.1:0-39303 GCA_007258455.2 Sequoia sempervirens | reverse complement strand
GGATCCTGCCATCAACATTACACTTACCCATCTCCATATCATAGAGATGAGTTTCACAGTCCTGGCGATATCACTTTGTCTACTCAATAAATATTATCATCACTACATCAAAGAGACAACCACATAAGTCTCTTCGAAATGACCGAGTCACTTCGATGAGAACAACAACACCAAATAAATCATTCCAATATGGGATCCACACACTGTCGTCACATGTCCACATCATCACAATGTCACAACTTTGTAATCCACAATAAGGATGTGGATTACCTTTCATCCAATCTCATTATGCCATGCATCTACTTCATCATTATTTACTACAATGTTATTATGATTGGGTCCCAAAATGAACGATACCTTCACATCACTAAGTCAGAGAGACAAAAAAATAGGTCCCACCAAAAAAATTCACACACACTAATAAGGCTCTCCCAACTCCTTATTGCTCTATCGAAGAGAGTCCTTTTAGACTCTTACCGATACACCAATGTCTCACCAATAAGACTATCATCAGGTTGTCGAAGAGACTCCTATACAAGTCCCACCAAAATGAACTTGTCACACTAATGAAACTTAACTCACTTTCTACATCACCATTCTGAAGAGACATAGTACCTTCTCTCTCCAAAAATATGCTATCATTACAATGTCATTTATTGGTACTTTGAAGAGACTCCTACTTGACTCCTACCAGCATTGAATTGTCTACTCAATTTTCTGGAGATGCATAAGCTTAGAGTGCTAAGCAGAGGGTCCAAACAACCTTATGACTTCAATGACATAACTTGTCACTTAAGGTAACTTGTGACCAGTCATTTTTATTTGTAGCAAGTTAACAAAGAAATATAACACTTCAATCAGATTCTTCATTACTGATTTTTCTTTGTATTTGCATGATTGAGACTACTCATGAAACTTATGATTGACATCAATGACCACATTTCACCATCTCCTTTTGACATCAATGACAACATTTTTACAACAAACATTAAATACATGTAAGGATCCAATCTAACACAACAAACAAGTTTAACTTGAATAGTATGAAAGCTAAAGTAATCATCTAAAAATTAATTTAAATAATTACTTTAGTATTCAAGACATGGAAAAAATTGTTTGTCAAGAATAGTGCAATGTGAGAGAACATAGAATGTCACCTATTAACTCTAACACCACTACTTTATCATTCACACTATTTAATAAGATTAGACATAGTATCAAAAAAAATGTGTGACATTAACAGGTTCTTTAAGAGGTGTACTATCCATTTTTTTTAATGTGTATGATCCAGACCCATGATAACTTTCATCAACTATGTAAGGTCCTAACCAATTAGGGCTGAATTTTCAAATAACACCAAATCAGCTTAATAAATATGCGAGGAATGACATTATCATTGTAATTCCACTATATTTTTCTAGAGTAATCTTGGAGATGCTCAAGAGCATTAATGCAATGGTCATAAAGCATTTCAAGTTGATGCAATCATTTTTCCTTATAAGTATTGTTATCAATAAGTCCTTGAAGTGAAATTCTTAATGAAGGAATCTCTAACTCCAAGGACATTATTGATTAGACACCATAGAAAAGGTTATAAGGAGTATTTCAAATTGATGTTCTAATACTAGTACGATAAGCCCATAATGCATATGTCAATTGCATGTGCCAATCCTTATTATGTTTTCTTACTATTTTCCTTAAGATTTTCTCAAGAGTCTTATTAGTTGATTCATCTTGACCATTAGATTACAAGTAGTAGGGTGTTGAAAAACAATGTTGGATGTTGAACATTTCTAAGGTCTTCACATCATTATTCTCAAATGATGTCCCATTGTTCGAAACTATTGTGGAAGGAAGTCGAAAGCAAGCAATAATGTGTTCCCATATGAAATGACATATTACATTGGCATTTGTTGAATGAAGGGGAATGGCTTCTATCCATTTTGTGAAATAATCTATTTCAGTGATTATGAATGTATGTCTAGTAGAGGAAGGTAGTGAGATTTTTCCAGTAAGATCCAAACCCCATTCCAAAAATGGAAAAATAGATATTTGAGCACAAAGTTTGGAAGTAGGAGCATGAATCAAATTGTTATGTTCTTTACATTGATGACATTTCTTAACATATTCAAAGCAATCTTGTTCTATATTTCTATAGTAGTATCCTATGCAGATTAACTTTTGAACTAATGATCTTCCTCAAAAATGGCCCCCATAAGCACCCACATGAGCTTCTATAAGTGCTATGGGGATTTCAAATTATTTAAGGCATCTAAGTAAAATACCATCAAGTGACCTTCTATACAACATGTTAGCAAGGATTATATACCTAGATGTGAGTTTCCGAAGGCAGGCTCAAATATTCTTAGTTGTTGGCTTAGGGAAGGTACCCTCTTTTAAATAATCAAATATTGATGCATACCATTGAATAGAGCTTTCCATGGTGTTTTATAACACTTCTTCATCCTTAAATTCTATTGATGGTTTCATAATTGTATGAATAATGAATGTGAAATATTTTGAAGGATCTTGAGGAGATATAAGGTAAGCTGCACTTGCCATTACATCTGCATGCCGATTATCTTTACATGGGATGTTATCAATGGTGTACAAATCAAACTTGTCTAACAAAGTCATTGTGAGATCCTTGTAGTTTGATAATTTATCACATTTTTCTTGATACATTCTATTTATTTTTTTAATAACTAATTGTGAATCACCTAATATCTTAAGATCTCAAGCTCTCATGATTAAAGCGGTAGGTAGTCAAGCAATTAATGCTTCATACTCTGTTATGATGTTTGTGCATAAGAAGTTTAAGCGATAAGGGAATAGGCTCTCCTTTGGGCAAGATTATTATAACACCTATGTCAGAGTTTGTTCTACACTTAGAGCCATCAAACTATAAATCTCATGTATTAGGTTCAATCATCAACAAATTATCGTCAAGGAATGAATCATTATTAGGTAATATAAAGGGAGAGGGAACATTAGCTAATTGGTCATTCAAGGATTGTCCTTTAATTTTTTTTTTGTGAAAAAAACTTAAGGTCAAATTTAGTTAACCCATTTAGCTAGGCATCCCAATAAATCTATTTTAGCAAAAATATGTTTTAAAGGATCAAATTTTGTTATCACATGTATTTCAACATTCAATAGATAGTGTTTTAATTTTTTGGTAGCAAACACAAGAGCCTAACAATATTTTTCTATCATTGTGTATCATGTTTCATAATCAATCATAGTTCAACTAATGAAATAAATGGGGTGTTCTTTACCATTTTCACCTTGTTCAACCAACAATGTTGCAAGAGCATGGACCAATGCTATTGTATAAAGGATGAATGGTTTGTCTTGCATAGTGGGTTGTAAAATAGGTGGAGTATCAAGGTAATCTTTCAAACTCTCAAAATCTTGTTTACAATCTTTATTCTAGTTAAACTAAACCTCCTTCTTAAGTTAAAATAAACCTCCTTCTTAAGATGTATAAAGGGTAATGTTTGGTCTACAAGGGATGCTACAAAATAAATGATAGCCTGAATTCTTCCTTATAAAGTGCATAATGGGTATGTGCAGGATCATGATGGGCCAAAAAGTGGCGATGTGATGGGTATGTGTAGGGTATGTGTCTGACAATGTTTTTACCCAAAATTGATGAGATGAAAAGGGTTTTTAGGGGAGATTCTCCACTTTCCACCAATATAAATTATACTTTACTTTGAATTTAATAAATAATTATTATTCATTTTCTATTTGAATTACGACTAAAGTCCTGATTGATAGGCTAATTGAAAAACATCTATAGCTTTCAAATGGTATCACATTTTTTGAATCCAAAACATGCATCACATTCTATACTTCATATACTAAAGGATTAAAAAAAAAGAATTTCATGAAGTTTTGACTAAGTTAATGTGGTTAGACATACGAGTTTTTATATATTTTAAAAGTTTTAATAAAAAATTCATAATTAATTATTTACTTGAAAAAAAATTACAAAAAAATATGCATCATATCGGGACATGAGTCATCTACTTATATCTAAAATATTATAGGAAAATATTATCATTTTATTATGGTTAGGGTGGTTAGATAGACACCTATTTCTTATTTTTTCCCTGAAATTTAAATACTATTTTATTGAAATTTCAAAATTTCACCAAATAGATTTTTTCTTTTTAAAAATAAACCTAGTAGTTTAGAAACTACATTAAATTTTCTATAGATTCTATTCTTACATATTTTTGAAATAATATAAATAACTTATTCAAATTTTTACATCAAGTTGCCTAACTCTAATTTTTCTAATTTTTTTGACACTTAAGGGCCTATTTTTTCCATGATGATCTTGCACATACCCTAATTCAAAAATGTTTCAAGGAGGTGGAATGTTAACTATAACATCAATTTTCTTCATGTCCACTTCAATGCCTCTGTGAGATACTATAAAACCTTAAAGTTTTGAACTATCTACACCGAAGACACACTTTTTCGGATTTAATCTCATGTTATATTTTAAATTTTTCTCAAAGATTTTTGGAAGAATACTTACATTGTCTTGTCGATTTAATGATTTTCCTAGAATATCATCAACATAGTCTTCCAAAATCTTATGTATGTAATCATGAAATATTAGTGTCATAGCTCATTGATATTTTTCACTTACATTCTTCAATCCAAAAGGTATGACTACCCAACAAAATGTTCCCCAAGTTGTAGTAAATGTTGTTTTGTATTGATCTTCAGGGTTAATAAAGATTTGATTATATCTAGAAAATCCATCCATGAATGATAATAAAGCATGTCTTGCAGTTGAGCCCACTATCATGTTAGTATTAGGAAGGGGAAAATCATCTTTTAAAGATGCTTTAATTAAATCATGAAAATATATGCACATCCTAATACAATTATTAGGTTTCATGGTTGCAACATTGTTTGAGATTTAAGAAGAATAATCTATAGGGTATATTTTATATGAAAAATTTGGATAAAATAAAAATGATAAAACAATAACATGCATTACCTAATCCAAATCTTCAATACCTCAAATAGACACAATGATGGATGAATTATTCCATTGACTTGATATGTTGGTTGCTCAATTCAACAACATAACATTAAGATGGAGATGATAGATGAATGATGATAGATAGAAATGGATGAATGATTCAAGAATGATTTTGGTAGCATAAGGATACTTGAAGAGTCAACACCCCAAATGGCTTATGAGAGGGTTGATTTATAGGAAATGTTTGATTTGGATTGATGGTTGAGACTGGATGTCAATAAGATGTCTTAATCAATAGCCAAGATTGAAAGTTGTAGTATGAAATAGAGTTAATGAAAAATTAGGGCAATGATAAAGATTAATGGCCAAGATTGAATTATAAGATAATTCAATCAAGGGTGGAAAAATGAATGAGACAAGAGAAGGTAAGAATAGCATGAATAATGAGGTTGGCATAGGAAAAGAGGTTGTTAGAGAAAATTAAATAATTATACAAGTATTTAATTTGGGAGGGAAGGTGAATAATTAAATAATAAAAGCATTATTTAATTATAAAAGACATGTTACATGTTGAATTTTATATTAAATAATAATTTAATTCAAAAGTGGATGAAAATGACAAATTAGTAAATAATTAAATAAATATTTAATTATAGAAGAAGAGGATAATGAATAATTAAATAATTGAAATAATTATTTAATTATAGTAGAAAAATGACAATAATTAAATAAATAAGCATTTATTTAGTTATAGAAAGGAAGGGGCTAATTAGTGTCGTAATTAAATAAATACAATTTATTTAATTAATTAGGAAATTAATAAAGATAGAAGTGAATTAATTAAATAATAAAAAATATTTAATTAATAGAAGACTTATGACTTTAGAAAATAATTAAATAATTAAATTTATTTAATTATCAAAGGTGAAAGGGGAAATAATGGAGAATCTAAGGGTCAGAGGCCTAGGACAGTTTTTAGTGTCTACATTTTGCCCTTTTTTGAGATGATGTTCGAGATGATGAGATTTATGTTGAGTAACATCATTTTAAAGAAGCTAAGGTATGGATAGAGGAAAATGGATGATGATAGAAATATAGGATGATGATGAAATAAAAGTGGGATGATGATATAAGAATAGGATGATTATGGGATGATGATGCCCCGTCGAGAGGATAGGAAGGTTGGACAAACACAAGTATGCTCTCGAAATGAAATGATAAGGAGGGACATGAATGATGCAAGATAGGCAGTGGATGAAGGAGATGAATGATACAATATGCTATAAGAAAGTGAACAAACATGATGTTTGATGTAACACTAGACATGATGCACCAAGGTGTAAGGACCAAGGTGACGATGTGTCTTGTGCCCTAGTGTAATACAACCTTGTCTAGATACAAGATATGAATAATAGGTGGAATAATTCAGATTTGATGCAAATGCAAGATAAAAATGATAACACACACAAGTAAGCAAGCAAGCATGAACAAATGATACGAAAACAAACAAGGCATTTCCCATGTCAAGCTGCACACCAATGATTAATTTATTGATTGATGATGATAGTTTTGTCATTGTGGGGAACAACATATCCCTAGATCAACACAAGGATGACTAATTGAATTTGATTGATTGGGTTTACAACAATATTAGGATCAAGACCAAAGGATGTGATTGGAGAATTTGGAAAGATTGATTGACTTGATTGGTATGGATTAAAAATTGACTTGCATTTGGATTATTGCTTGGATTGATTCGATTAATTTGATTTGAAGAAGTGGTTTGGAATGATATGATGATTTGATTGGATGATAGGATGTGATGAATTAAATAGAATAATTGATGTGATTGGAATGATTTAGATTGATTAGATTGATGAAGAAATGATTTGATTTGATGATAATGATTGGTTGATAATTTGAAGTTTGATTTGACAAGGTTGAATTGATGCGTTCAATTGTTTTGAAGAAGTAATTGGAAGAAGTGATTTGGTTTGATTTTATTGCTTGAATTTTTTATGGATATTTTATTTTTTTGTCTTTTTTCAGGACCTTTTTCCATTTTTTTTGTATTTTTGGGAATATTTTGATTTTTTTTGTATTTTTGAAGTGTTTTGATTTTATTTGGATTTTTTTGGATTTTTAAATATTTTGAGGTTTCAATGGATGAAAACATAGGTAGTCTTTGTGCTAGATACCAATGACAAGGGAAAACCAAGTCTAGGTATAAGGAGATATATTTGATTGATGGATGGAAGAGTGGGTGATAGGATAAGAGATAAAAGGCTCATGATAGATGGATGGATGGAATGGATGTATGCATAATAAGAGAGCAAGGATGTAATATCCAAAGACTATGTCCCATAGGAATAACATGCCCCATTCTAGGTACAATACTTAGGATTTTCCATGACAAAGCTTATGACAATAGGAGAATGATATATTTTTTGGAAGGATGAGGTATACCAAAAGATATCCAAATCATCTTTCAACACTTTGCCCCTATATCTTCATCAAGATTAAAAGGAGAAGGGTGGATAAGTGCACTCAATATGATAGGTATGTATGATGGCTAAAGATGGTAGGTAGGATGGAAATGATATGACATGGAAATGATAGGTTGGATAGATAAGACATTGTGCCTCCAAGTGTAAGTGACATAGAAGATAAACCTACACATGATGCCTATTTTCTAGGTTTTCATCATGGTACTTATCGAAGGTGCCTGTTTACCAGGTTTTCACCAATGGGCGAAGGCATTTCTCTTTACCTTTTTTTTTGTTTTGTTTTTTTTTGTTTTGGGTCTTTTTAAATTTTTTGAATAGGAGAAGGGGAATATGGATAGGAGGGACTTAAGTGTCTAGTTCCATGAAATGTAGTAGTCCCACTAGAGATGGATGCCATCGCATGGACCATGCCAAATGTCATTATGCTCATAGATGTTGGTAAGGGATGACATGCAGGGGAGATGGAGTAGGTATATGATGGATTATGATGTGGATTATGGAGGAAAATAGTAGATTATGATGCAAATTATGTAGGGAAGGTGATAGGTATTATATGGGACTTATGCAAAAGATGAATGGGCGGGCTTAGCCAAAAGCATGTACCATAGGAAGGTGGTGGGGGAGATATGTAGGATGATGAGTGAAAGGTGAGGAGATGGAGGTATGTGGAATTATTGTGAAATGGAAGGGAACCATGAATAATGGTTGCACACACTATGATAAACGTTGAATATTTTGAGGCGGATGGGGTGTAGGAAGCAATGGAGATGTTTACTTAGGAGATGGGTGATGAAGTGCTTTAGGTACCCACATAGACTTAGTATTTTTATGAATTTTATTTTGCTTGTGGGATGGAATATGAGATTCTTGAATAGAGTGGGAATATGAGGTGCAAGTGGATGGTTGGGATTTTTGTGATGAGGATGCCTCATTGGACTTGCTTTCCTTTTTCTTAGGGACCCAAACCATTTTAGTTTTGGCCTTTACTTTTGGAGGTATGGGCTTATACCAATTTTTAGATGGATTTTTCTTTGATTCTTTTCTTTCTGCCCTAAGGTATGAGGATTTTTAGGATTTTTGGCTTTATAGACCTAGGTGATCCCACAAAGCTGGTTTACAATTTTTGGGAGATTTTGATTTTTTTGACATCACATATTTATAAAAAATATAATGATTTAAGCCTTAAAAGGTTACATTTAAAGCATTCCAATTGAAAAGGGTTTTATCAAACTACCTAATATCAAACCCCCTTGGAGAGAACCCCAATAGTTTTAAACCATACCTATAATAGAGTCTCCTTTACACCTATCAAAATGCTAATAAAAACCACTTTTGATTTAACTTTTGGGGGATCAAATGAATTCGTTTAAAAAATATTTTTGTAAGTATGTAGTCCTTATTATAAGATTCCCAAAATGTATAATTTTAAATAAATTTAATTTTATTATTATATTTATTTTTTTATTTCTTGTGAATGTAGGTTTTTCACCGAAAATCAAGCTCCCTCTTCTACACATGTGAAAAAATAGAAGATTATCAATGTTTTTTTTTGAAAAATATGAGTGCACTAGATATTGAAGTCCTTGATCCAAAAAAAAAGAGAATAATTTCAATACATACAAAAAAAGTTGTGTTATACGGTTTGCCTATGTCTAAATTGTAATTGGTTTAACTTTGAAACTTGAATAAAGGAAAAATATTCAATAAAAAACTATGAAACCAATTGGAAGAACTAGATATTATAGTTAAAAATCTAAATTCATAAAAAATATAGTTTTATCCTTCATGGAAAAAATTTATGTGTTATATGGTGAGTGTCACTCCTTAAAATGGTGTTTATTGAAAAAAACTAGTTTTCGAAGGAGATGGAAAAAGAAGTGCAATCTGATTCCAATTTTTTTGAAAAAATGTATTTAAAATCTATAGAAAAAATTCCACAAATAACTACTTTGCAACATCTTCAAATTCCTCATGGTTTAGCCGCTATAGGTGCCCAAATGTGAAGATTTAGTTAGAAAAAATAAGTTTAGTGTGTAGTTTGGCCAAAAATTATAAACCAGTATTGTGGGATCACATAGGTAGAGGCATTGAATTTTTTGCTTTTGAATCCCATGGGTATGGTGGAATGAGTGGAAGCTTCATGTTTAGACAATGTGTGCATTTTTTGGTCATGATTAGGAATGTTAGGTTATTTATGGATAAATGGATGAGGATTGGATGGTAGGGATATTAGGTGTTGGGAGTAACAAAGGTAGATTAGATGGAGGGATATTAGGAGTTGGAAGAAATGGTGGAAAAGTGGATGGTGGAAGGTGTATGGTCACATGCTTTTGACATTTTTAGTATTATGGATTAGGGATGTCAACATATGTTTTAGGTGTATGATAGGATTCATGATGGAAAGTGGACTTAGGATGCATGAAGAAAATACCAACATCTTGAGATTGGTGTCCTTGGATTGTATATCTAAGGCCATAAGAGCGTGGAGGGACTTTGACATGGATGGGCTCCAAAATACCTTGTTCATGAAGGTCTAGACCTTTACCTTGGTGGTTCATGTTTTGGAGTATGCAACGGACAATGAGACTAGGTGTAGGTGGAACACTAGACACAAGTTCCTTATTGGATGGGGAAAATGAAGCAACAAAAGATAATGGTTGCTGTTTTTCTAAGGAGGAAAATTCATGAATGAGTGTAGAAAGACCATTAGGATATGATGGAGGACTTGCAATGGGGTTGATAGTGGGTGATGGAGGATCATTAGGATCTTGATTAGCATTGTGTTCACTTAGATAAAATGTATTTGTTTGATATTCTATGTGTGCTTGGGAGGCATATGTCTCATCAAGGGAAGTGGATGTTGATGGATCATGGATAGGGCTAGGTAGGGGGTGGATAGGAGCAATGGATGTTTCTTGATCATGGATAGGTGAAGTGATAGGCTCTTGACCATGGAATGCATAAAGTTGGCTAAGAGGATCATCATGGCCTTCTTGATCATAGGTAAGATCATAAAGGGGAGCTTGATCATAAATAAGACCAAGTATGTTATGAGTGGGATCATTGGATGGGCCTAGATCTTGATTATAATGAGGGGTTAATGTCTCCTTATGCTTAGGATAATGCTCTTGACATAACTCTTGGCTTGCTTGAATGGGTTCAACATGTTCTAGATGGTCATCAACATGGAGACATGATGGAGGTTGACTTGGGCTCAATGGGGGAGACTCTTGAATAGGCTCAAGGGGGGAACTACATGATGGGGTTGTAAGGATGGGAATGATGTTCGAAGAATATTTGGTAGGTTCAAACATAGGAGTTGGATGACATGGTGATGTTTTATTCCTTGCTAGTAGCCCTTGGGTCACATCCTTTGTATGTGGATGGGTGGATTTGGGTAATGCCATAGGTTTACTTTTGAAAATTTTGAATTTAGGGCATAGAGTTGATGGAGGATTAGATGATAGTGTGGGTAATGAAGAGTTTGATAGGTTAGAAGGTGGAGAGGCCAATGATTTAGGGATAGGAAATGGTGGCTTAGGGATAAGCATTTGATTAGATGGTGGGATGATAAAGTTATAGGGTGCATGAACTAGATTGGTGTTCCCCTTGTCAAATAGAGCATGAGAATTGAAAGGCTCTTGATTTTGTTGCAAAGGTGGACTTGGGATCCTATGTTCTTGTTGTGATATGGGTGGATATGTTGATGTGGCCTTGAAATGATAGGTAGGTGGGTTAGGTTGGCATGATGACGAAGGTGACACATAGGATTTTGGTTGAATGTGTTGAGGTTGTAATGGTGTTTGGACTTGTTGTGGTATGATTTGTTGTTGTAATGATAATGGAGGGGTTGCATAGGATACTGGTTGTTGAGAGGTGGATTTATATGGATAAGGGTGGACATTATACGAGGTGTGATAGGTTGATGAAGGGGAAACATGATATGTGGATGGACGAGGTTGATATGATGATATAAGTGACACATAGGATTGAGGCAAATACTTGGTCTTCTAATGTTGGCATGGTGTAAAATGATGTTGATTGGATTAAAGAGATAATGATGATTAGGATATGATGTGGAATGAAAATATTGTATGATTTGGATGATGTGGAAAATATTTATTGGAAGTTTGACTTGGGCAATATCAAACGCAAGATTTCACATGTAAATGCATGAACAGACAAACCAAACATAATGCTAAATTCTTCTTTCAAGATTAAATGTTATGATTAAGAAAACACTTGAATACACAAAAAAAGCCTAATTCTAGTCAAGTGGGTATGGCCAATTAAGTCTCAAGTTAGGATGCACAAGGTTGACTAGGGATAATTTGAAAGCAAAATATTGCCACACAGCTCGGAGAAAGGGGTAACCCACCCTTCACCTTCACTTCCTAGAGGTATAAAGTTCTTTGGGGCTTAGCCAAGAGTGACAAGATTTCAATTCCCAAAGAAGCATGTCTTTAGATTCATTTTGATGTTGGTATGTGCAGGATCGTCATGGAAAAACAAGCACTTCAAAAAAATTAGAGTTAGGAAAATTGATGTAAAAATTTGAATAAGTTATCTATATTATTTCAAAAATATATAAGAATAGAATCTATAGAAAATTGAATGTAGTTTCTAAACTACTAGGTTTACTTTAAAAAAGAAAAAATCTATTTGGTGAAAATTTGAAATTTCAATGCAGTAGTACTTAAATTTCAGGAAAAAAAAAGTAGAGGTCTATCTAACAACCCTAACCACAATAAAATGATAATTTTTTTTTATAATATTTTAGATATAAGTAAAGGACTCATGTACAAATGTGATGCAACTTTTTTTGTAATTTTTTTCCATGTAAATAATTAATTATGAATTTTTTATTACAACTTTTAAAAAATATAAAAAACTCATATGTCTAGCCACCTTAATTTGGTCAAAACTTCATGAATTCAATTTTTCCTTTTATAATCCTATAGTATGTGAAACATAAAGTGAGATGCATGTTTCAGATTCAAAAAATGTGATACTATTTGAAAGCTATAATTTTTTTGCAATCAGCCTATCAATCAGGACTTTAGTCATAATTCAAATAGAAAATGAATAATAATTATTTATTAAATTAAAAGTATAGCATAATTTATATTTGTGGAAAGCTGATAATCTCCTTTAAAAACCTTTTTCGTTTCATCAATTTTGGGTAAAAGAAAAGTCGCCAGCCACATACTCATCATATTGCCAGTTTTTTGGGCCATCATGATCCTACACATACCTCACACTTCGATTGAGGTTGTCCCTTGGAGTGGTGTGTGCTCCAAGTAGGCCTCCTAATAAGGGTATGAAAAAAGTGAACTAAGTAAGGTGTTTTGGAGGACACAACCACTTGATTCACACTCGCAGTTGTTAATTCCCCTTTAGAAAATTGAAATGTGTGGAAGAAAACAATGGAAGCAATTGTTATTTTTAACCCAAAGCCAAAATTTGTGATGGAAGATAATGGTTCTTATTAAGCCCAATTTCAAAGTGTGATTGCAAACAAGATTTTCATTTTAAGCCCAAAATTGAAGGGTGTTGACAAGAAATGATTAGAGATGAAAGATGAATTGTGTGCACCTAGAATTTCTTTAGCTCCAAATATTTTTCCACTTGATCCAATTTTTCTTTTGAAGTGTTTATTTTTCTACACATTCACAAAACCAACAACAAAGCCAAAACCCTAACAAGATAATTGATCACTAATATTAGAGGGTTAGCTAGTCAAGACAAATCTAATTTTGGAAATGTTTTTGGCATAAAAAATAGAAATACAGAGAACAAACCCTTACAAAAATTTCCAAATCTTTCCAAAAAATGTAAATAAATCCAAAAAATTTGTTGTTTTGCACCCAACATTAATTTTTTATGAAAAATCATTAAAAAATTATAAAAAATTAAAAACAAGTCCAAAAATTCTGTTTTTTGGACTGAAGGCACCTAACATCATCCAAAACTTGCAGAAAATGTTTTGTGAAAAGATATATAAATGTTTGTGAGATATAAGAAAATCTTTATAAAACCCTAATTTTCAAAGATCTATTTTTTGTATAATTATTTTTCATCCAAATTAAAAACATAAAGAAAAAACCCCTATTTGAATTTAGAGAGATTTCTAGAAATATAAAACTATCCAAAAAATTTGCTAATTTGCTCTCAAAATTGTTTTTTCATGAAAAATAACAAAAAAAATATAGAAAATTAAAAACAGTTCCAAAAAATCTAATTTTTGGACTAATATCTTTTGATATTGTCTCCAACGTGTATAAAAAAAATTGTGAGAAAATATCAAGTTGTTTGAGAGATATGGTTGAATATTTGAAAACTAGGGTTTTGTCCCAAAATGATGCAAAACCTGCAACAAAAAGCTAACAAAACCTGCAACAAAAAAGATCAAACTCCAAAGTTTCTCAAAATTTCTCAAAATATTGAGTTAAAAATCAGTTAGGGGGTTCATATTGGGTTCACCAAATGTATATGAAAAATTTGGATAAAATAAAAATGATAAAATAATAACATGCATTACCTAATCCAAATCTTCAATACCTAAAATAGATGCAATGATGGGTGAATTAATCCATTGAATTGATATGTTGGTTGCTCAATTCAGTAGCATAATATTAATATTAAGATTATAGATGAATGATGATAGATAGAAATGGATAAATGATTCAAGAATGATTTTGGCAGCATAAAGATACTTAAAGAATCAACGCCCCAAATGGCTTATGAGAGGGTTGATTTATAAGTAAGGTCTAATTTAGGTTGATGGTTGAGATTGGATGTCAATAAGATGCCTTAATGAATAGCCAAGATTGAAAGTTGTAGTGTGAAATAGGGTTAAGGAAAAATTAGGGCAATGATAAGGATTAATGGCCAAGATTGTATTATGAGATAATTCAATCAAGGGTGGAAAATGAATGAAACAAGAGAAGATAAGAATGACACAGATAATGAGGTTGACACAAAAAAAGAGGTTGTTAGAGAAAATTAAATAATTATACAATTATTTAATTTGGGAGGGAAGGTGAATAATTAAATAATAAAAGCATTATTTAATTATTAGAGACATGTTACATGTTGGCTTTTAAATTAAATAATAATATAATTCAAAAGTGGATGAAAATGACAAATTAGAAATAATTAAATAAATTAAATTTATTTAATTATAGAAGAAGAGGATAATGAATAATTAAATAATTAAAATAATTATTTAATTATAGTTGAAAAATGACAATAATTTAATAATTAAAATTATTTAATTAGTGGAAGACTTATGACTTTAGAAAATAATTAAATAATTAAATTTATTTAATTATCAAAGATGAAAGGGGAAATGATGGAGAATCTAAGGGTCACAGGGCTAGGACAATTTTTAGTGTCTACACATATAAAACTTGCTTTGAGGAGCTTCTCAATCTTGGCATTGACTAATAAGGCTATCTTAGGATTCATCTTTCATATCTTTTGTCTAATTGGTTTAGGATTTTCAACAAGGACTATGTTGTGTGTCACTATCTTAGCGTCAATTTCTGACATATCTGAAGAAGTCCAAGCAAAATTTTTGGCAGTCAGGAAGCAAAGCTACATGGTCTTCTTTTTCATCTTCATCAAGGCACTTTCCTATCTTGATCACTTTCTTTGTGTTATTAATATCCATCGGTATGTCGATTGTGTCACCCAAAGGAAGTGTAGTTTGTTTTGAGAATTTAGGATTGTATTCTTCATTATCTTTACCAATCTCATTACTTTCCTTTTCTCCATCTTCTTATTTAGCACTAATCATAGAACATGTAAGCCATTTCTTTTTAGGAGTAAATGGTTTGTCATAAAATTCTAGCGGTTCTTTCAAGGCTTCATCACCTTTGAAATATTCCAATGTTTCTTTGCAAGTTGTATTGAGCAACTCTTGATGCTTCAAGGCTAGATTTGTTATAGGGTTACACATGATGATGATGTTCAACGAAGGTCTTTTTTTTTCTTGTGTTATCTTAGAACTTGGGAAATATCCCAAACCACTTTTTGTTTCTTGCATATTAGGCTCTAGAGGAACATGAATGCCTTGTTCTTTCTTTCCACATCATTTTCTAGTATAACTGAGTTATTTCATAAACTCAACCTTTTCCATAAAGTCTCTCCATTTCTTTTAGCTTTTGTGGTTGTTGATGGTCTATCTCATAAAAAAAAATTGTATAGCTCATGTCATCTTCAAGGGTAAATGAGATAGATGCTTGTGAATTTTCTTCAGAATTTTATTTTTACATTACCATTGGTTGCTTTTTTTTTTCGGTTTCTTTTGTTGGGATTTTGTATTCTCCCATAAACCAAGGCATGAAGTCTAAAGAACCCCAATCATATTTTAATAGCTTCGTCAATTTTTCCATCTCTTGTTTCTCTTCTTTCATATGTTCTATGTTTGATGTTGGAATTAATGTTTTTATAGGACTTGCCATTCCTTTTTCAACTTGTAAGAAAATCTCAGGCTCGGGATCTATTTCAACTTGGTATACTTTATTGTCATAGACATACTTCATGATACAATGAATATTTGAAGGCATCACATGAATCTCATGAATCCAAGGTCTCCCTAAAAGAGGATTGTATGAAATATTGTTGGGAATGACATGAATAGGAGTTTGTAAGGTGGCCTATCCAACTGTAATAGGCAAAGTAACCACACCAAGTGGTTGCTTTCCTACATTATCAAATCTTTGAATTGATAATGAATCAGGTTGAATTCTTGATTTATCCATAGCAAGTCTATCCAAAGGGGTCACACTACACACATTAAGGGTTATTTTTATTCCTAACCTATTATAGATAGATATTATCATGAAGGAATCATTTTTCTTTCTCATTTCCAAAGGAGGTAGCTCATGTTGATGGAAAGTAATGTCTATGTTAATCGAACTCATCCCTTGAATTAGAGATTCCACACCATTTTCATTTGTACTGGAAGGAGCCACTACTTGTTGCAAGGCGGTTTGAAGCCTAGTATGATAATTAGGTAAATTTTGAATTAGATCCCATAGGGATATTTTTGGAGGAGTATTCTTAAGCTGTTAAACAAGATCATACTCCTTCCAACTATTCAAAGGAAAATGAGGGGCACTAGGAAATACGACGTTAGGCAAGTAAGGGTGTTGGAGTTGGTTGTTTTGGTTGTGGATTGTTTCTAGTGGTAAATGTATGAGAAATGGTCTTATAACTTGATTGTTGTGAAACATTATTCTTAGGTGGTTCAAGGGTGAAAATGGGTTTATTTTGAGTTTGATGTTTGTGTGAAGGTGGGTAAAGGATAAGTTGAGGTTGGATCACATTAACTTCTCTTTGTTTCGGTTTGTTTTAAAAAGCCGTAGTGGATGAGCCTTGCGAGATGTAGTCCTCAAGGGCTTGATCTAATATTTCAAAGTAATCACTAATAAAAGGCTTGAGGGTTAGGTTAACTTGAAAAAAGGGATTTGACATACTCAAATAACTATGCTTTCTCCAAGTGGTTCTTTGATTTTATAGGTGTTTTTGGTTTTGTTTTCTAATGAATGCTAAATGTAATCTAATCTAATTCAACTATGAACTAATGCTAGTAATGAAAAGTACAACAATGTAATTTTAGCCATAATTGAAATAAATATAAATTAAGTTAGATCTAAGGAGCCACTACTTGTTGCAAGGCGGTTTGAAGCCTAGTATGATAATTAGGTAAATTTTGAATTAGATCCCATAGGGATATTTTTGGAGGAGTATTCTTAAGCTGTTAAACAAGATCATACTCCTTCCAACTATTCAAAGGAAAATGAGGGGCACTAGGAAATACGACGTTAGGCAAGTAAGGGTGTTGGAGTTGGTTGTTTTGGTTGTGGATTGTTTCTAGTGGTAAATGTATGAGAAATGGTCTTATAACTTGATTGTTGTGAAACATTATTCTTAGGTGGTTCAAGGGTGAAAATGGGTTTATTTTGAGTTTGATGTTTGTGTGAAGGTGGGTAAAGGATAAGTTGAGGTTGGATCACATTAACTTCTCTTTGTTTCGGTTTGTTTTAAAAAGCCGTAGTGGATGAGCCTTGCGAGATGTAGTCCTCAAGGGCTTGATCTAATATTTCAAAGTAATCACTAATAAAAGGCTTGAGGGTTAGGTTAACTTGAAAAAAGGGATTTGACATACTCAAATAACTATGCTTTCTCCAAGTGGTTCTTTGATTTTATAGGTGTTTTTGGTTTTGTTTTCTAATGAATGCTAAATGTAATCTAATCTAATTCAACTATGAGCTAATGCTAGTAATGAAAAGTACAACAATGTAATTTTAGCCATAATTGAAATAAATCTAAATTAAGTTAGATCTAATGAAATTCCTAAAATAGAAACTCAGTAAATTGAAACAAAAATCTAAAAACAACAAACTAAAACATAGAAACAGGTTTTTAATATTGAAAAATGCAGTTTCAGACCTGACATAGGACTAAATCTCCCAAAGGGGCGTATGAGTCCCAATCAAGTTTTTTAGGCGTTTAAATGTTGATAAACAATCAACATAAAATTCCCAAAAATCAGGCAAAACAACCTGTACTAGGACTAAATTGCTCAGAGAGGTGTATGAGTCCTAGATTAGGGTTTTTGCACAAATTTCAAAAAATTATGAGTGAATGTTAGGTTTTTTGGTTTGAATGATGTCTATGCTAAGTGCAAATACATATTTCAATTGAATTTCAATGAAAAAAGAGGCAAAAATGGAACCTATATGCACTTTTGCTAATGTAAGATTTTGAAACCTTAGATGCAAATTAACTAATAAAAAACCTAATAAAAAGTTAATGCAAGATAGATCTATGAATATGATGTACTCCAAATTAGAAATAAGATTTTCTAAATGCTAGGTTCACCAAAATGAAACCTAGGAAATAGGGTTCCAACTTTTAGAAGAGAGAAATTGGGTTTAGGGCCTATTTCACTTAGTTGATTCAAGGATACCTTAGAGATTTCAAACCAAGGATAGAATGAGGGAAAGATATTTGCAATAAGGTGTGTTAGGGTGTGATTAGAGACTAAAGATGGGTTCACCGCCAAGGTAGGTCTTGGAAAGATAAGAAGTGTAAAACATATGCAAAACCTAACTATATGACCTATATTATGAAAGTAAAGTGTAGAATAAAACATTGAGAAATTATAAAGGTGCCCCTAGAAATTGAAGTGGCTTGAATGAAGACCTAAAATACTAAAAAATGTTGAATTTAATGCTTACTAGGACTCATATGCCAAGCTAGGTGATTTAGTCCTAGATTAGGGTTTTTGGGTAGAAATAGGAATCTAGTAGTGACAAGTTTGAATCCTCCAAAACCTTAAAAAAGAGCTATACTAGGACTCATACGCCACAAGTGGTGTATCAATCCCATTTAAAAAATTTAGAAAGTTAAGATTTGAATCTGTTCTCCTATCTCTTCTCTTCCTTCTAAACCCAATTTCTAGATCTGAACTTGTTATAAGACCTACAAAACAAAATATTGTGTTGATTTTCTGATGGGGAGTTTGCCTCGATCAAACCCCTAGTTTGGTAGTTAAACCTTGATAGAAATGATATATCTTGGAAGTAAATATGATTGAAAAACCTAATCTTAAGTGCATCTAAGATTAGGGATCTAAAATGTCATAAAACCCTATTCTAATGTGCTAGAATAAGATGCATGAATTAAATATAAAGATGATGACTCACCTTGGGAGATCCCTAATCGCCCTAATAAGTCACAATGATGTATGTACCTTCCTTTAGGTATAAAGTAGAATGAAAATGGAGGATGGGATCTCTTAGGAAACAAGTCATTAGGCTTGGCTTGATAGCTAGTTTGTTACACCCCCATTGTGTAATTACTATTTACTATTACTATATAGGGTAAATTGTGAATGTAATGTGAATTCAATGGATAAATAAATTATACTTGCACTTTGTTATCAGTACTTTATGAATGAATTTTATCTCATTTAATATTATATGAAGGAATGAAATTATGTGATTGAATGAATATTGAATTGATATTCTAACTTTGGAGATGTATTATGTATACTGTATATTTTGTGAAGAGATGACTGCCTTGTGCATGTGATAGTAGTTGTAGGTATATGTTCAATTCCTCCAGGTGGAGGGGAAGTATCACTCAGGAGAAGGTCATGGTCAGGTAACTAGTAACGTAACCTATCTAAGCTTACACATGCCATAGTAGAATAATTGAGTTGGGATATTAAGTGGGAAGTTAGTAAGTCATCCCTAGTTAATGTGTCTACATAAGTAAGTGTCTTGTTTACTTTTGAGTGCATTATTGGGTGATGTTTATCTGCTTTAGCTTCTGATTTCTTTCCTTGTTGTTGTGCTTGTATTGATATGTGGAACATATGAGGAATATGTAAATGCACACACATGCATGTCGATGATAGAATATAAGCATTAAGGAACACTAAGATGAGGGTACAAAGGTAGACGTATCTATGCACACTTATGCATGAGTTGGTTATGTGTATGGAACTATCTGATAGTTCTAACAAAATTTATATGTATACATATAGATATATCACTTGTTGGTTCTTATCAATACCATATAATTGTGTATGACTTGGTATGAGAATCGAATGTGTGTATATATATAGTATATAAATATATCCATATGTATATATTTATCAATATGCCCATATGGTGGCAAATGGAAATGCCCATATGAATGTATTGATACATGTATACATATGTACACATGTACATAGAGGCATATATATATAATCGATATATATTAATATAACAATGTGATTTCTATCTTGATGTATTCATTTGTATATGGATTATATATACATGATCTTTATTGGCATATGATAAACATGGATATATATACTAACATATATATATATACATATATATGTGTACCAATATATATGTATATATATGTATGTATATGTACATATATGTTATATATATATATATTTAAAATGCTATATATAGCTTTGAAGTCAATTATCATAAACAACTTTTAGGCTGATTTATCAAAATAAATCAAGGCTGAAGTAGGGTATAGTTATGACTTTATTCTTGAGCCACTTATTACTCTTGTTGTCTACGTATAAAGAGTTTGTAATCTGAAAACAATGAGCAACCATTAAGTCAATGTGAGATATAAGAATAAGTAGACACCTTTTGTGGAGAGCTGCAAACTTTGTAAGCTTTAAAATACCATGTCAATAAGCATTGACCAACGTCTATAAAGGCATGTAAACAAGTCGATGACTTTGTCAAACTAATTTATTATGTGAATCGACTTATACTCAAACTAAGTTGATGCAAGCTTGGTGTTACATATTTTATGTTGACATTTTTGATATGAAGGAAACCGTGCCAACTCTTTAAGTGATCATTGATACTTTGGTGCCATCTTTACTTGTAGATGGCCATTATGAAATGCAAACCAAATTCTATCATGGGATGATTTGAATTAGTCTTTAACTGTTGCCAATTCACAAGGTTGTTCTATAGCTTGTGTTAGTATAATTAATTATTTATTATACTAGCATAAGTTAACTTAGGTATTGCATTAATTTAGTCCTAGGTTGCATAAATTAGAAAATCATCAATAATGGGGTAATTTCGCTTTCCATGTTTGTAGGGGATAAGATTCCTTCTAGAAGATGAGTTGTCCTTCTAGAACTTATCTTAATATTTTATCATTTCCTAAGTAGGGTTCACATGTTGGCACATGTAGTGTGATTTTGAAACTTGGCAACATCTTGTGCATTTTAGGCTTTTACTCTTGCCTATTTAATTAGGCACATGTACTCTTGCAACATATCTCATATCATTAGAATATAATCTCTATTTGCATGCCATTGTTGCAACACTTTTTGTGTGGTTGAATATATTTCTTGGAAAAGGTCCTTCATTGAAGATTGCAACTTCAGGGACACTGTGCATACATCATTTGAACATGGTATCAAATATTTTCAAGTGAAACTTCATCCCAGGATATGGAAAGTTGGCTTGTGAGATACTTTGCAGGCTTGATGGTTTTTCTTGAAGGCTAGTTGCTTCTACTTGGGAACCAAACTAATTTCTAGTGCACATCAGGCTCTCTCAAACATCTCCATTGCATCTAGAAGGCCACAAAACCTATAGATCACATGCTCATTTGTCAAAATTAGAGACATATCATCCAAGAGCCAGTTGAGGTATTATCTAGGGTTTACATTTTTTTGTACTATTCGTACAAATTTGTAGGAAAAAATCTCCTTTTCAGTCCTCCATCATGGAATTTTTTTTTTAGAATCATCAAGCTATTTTTATTCTTCTATCTAGGAAATTTTTTATATAGTTTGGGAAAAAATTAAAATTTGCGGGCGACTTGCAAATAAAATCTCAGTCAGCATCATTAGGGTTAATATTTTTTTTTAACTATAGTTATTCAGACTTAATATTTCCATCGGTTGGCATTCTCTAATTTTTTGCAGATTTAATATTTTATATCGACCTTTTTTAAATTAAATTTTATATTGCAAATATTTTGTAATATTCAAAATTTATTTTTCATCAGCCTTTACTTCAACAGTCTACATACATCATCCTCTGTTGGCTGCATTGATTAGACTGTACTGTGGGGGGCTTGTTGTCACCGTCTGCCAGATTTCCATGATTGTCGACACCCTTCTGATAGTCTCTAATGACCTCCTTTGACCAACGTCCACCACCTATTTGTGTAGCCCCATCACCGAAAGGCCTTAGTCCTATCAGATACTGAGGGCTTTGCTAAACCTTGGGCAGTGCACTTACATTCTAGCCGTGCCATCGCTTCCTCCACCGATGGGCCACTCTGCCACCACCCCATCTGAGGAAAGGTTTTCTAAAATTGTCAACTAGCCCTACGGTCATATCAGTGACCAGGGGCTAATTTTTTTCCCTAGAGTGCTTAATTTTTGTGCCTATTTAGCCAACATTTTCCATCCAACAATTTTTCTTTTGGAGGCCATACATTTGCACCATTGTATCAAAAATTCACAAACAAGATATCAACAGAAACAAAATTCAGAGCACTATCTAGTGGTGACATCTTTTTTGCAAGATTTTTCTAGTATAAAATTATAAATTGAACTAAATTCAACCCTCCACTTTGGACTCAACAACCAATATCTTTGCATCAGATTGTTGAAATCCAGTGATTCCAGTGAAATTTGGGAGATATTTTAGTGCTTTTTTCATTAGTCTAGTCACTTTCTTTGGTTTCAACTCCAGGTATCTTTTATTGGTTTTTTGCAATTTGGTGCATTTTCTTGATTCCTGGGACATCCTGAAGCTTGAAGAAGAATTTCTTAATTTCAC
This sequence comes from Sequoia sempervirens, assembly GCA_007258455.2. NCBI lineage: Eukaryota > Viridiplantae > Streptophyta > Pinopsida > Cupressales > Cupressaceae > Sequoia > Sequoia sempervirens. Next base: position 16,438 of record VDFB02047703.1, on the reverse strand, counting down.
AGGAATCTTTTTAGTTATATATCTCTTTGGAAGTTTCTCTTTACTGTTAAAGGTCAATATCTTTGAATTATTGGAGATTTGTCACATTTTGCTATGGGATTTTCTTGTCATCCTTCACTAATCATGTTGGGAAAGGGAAACTATCAGTAATGGAGAGATTGCATCATTAATCATCTTCAATCCCTTCATTTGTTGCCACATTTGTATGGTTGGGTTCCCCCTTCTGATAATTGTATCCAGAAATTTGATTGGAATTGTTGAAGGTATGATGTTCTTAGGATTATTGCCATGCATGTTTCCAATGATGTTTTGAAAGATATTGATCATCATAACTATCCTCACATTCTTTGGATTAAGATTTGGGAGCTATATGGAGATTCAGACACTCCACCATTCCTCGATGATCATGTTTCATAATGTCATTTTCCTCTTGGTTCTTCAAATCTAATACCCCATGATGATATTATTGTGTAGGAGGTAGTTTGTTTGGATTTCCTTGAATCTTTCAAAGAGGTTGACAAGGTTTCTTCAAATATCCCTTCTTCTCCATTTAGAGACTATTGGTATCCCTTCACATTCAGTGATTCCTTGTCCAAAATCATTCATTGAGGCTTCCATCATCATTCATCAAGACACATTCAGTTTTCCATTCTTGACATCATAGGATGGCTTTGTTTCAGGTATCACTTACATGGCTACTTCTATAGGTTTGGAGGACATTCTTGAGGTGTTATCACTCCTCCATTCAGATCCTACTTTGGAGATAACTCTTGAGTCTCCTTATCCATTTGTCTCAACCTTGATTGGGTATCCAAAGACTATATTGGAGGCACTTTGTTTCTCTTTAGAGATTTCATATATGAGACTTCTTCCCTCTCATTTCTTTCAAGAGTTGGAGTCTCTTTAGCATCTGCCATTGGATATACTTCTTCCTAGTAGGAGACATGTGGTTTGGACACCTTTGTTGCTTTAGAATTCTTTCAGTGGTTTTGAGGACACTTCATTTTGGGGGGAATTCTAGTCTCCATTTATCCCTTCTATCGAAAGAACATTGTATTCCAGTCTTTGGATCTTGTTTAGCATCAATTTTTGCATTATCCTAGATTGTCACCTTCTACATTGTTTGGGCATGTACCTAAGTTGATTGTGGCATCTCCATTAGGAAAGGAGACACATGAGTAGTTTTTAGAGATATCATTAGCATCCATATTCATCCTTCCTTCCTTCAATTCCTATCTCAAATGGGAAGCATCCCTACAATTGCACTTGGTTTTGTTTCTTCTGAAATGTAGACAAGTTGTTTGTCGACATTGGATCATGTTTTTTCTTTAGACACTTACCATTTTTGTAGGTGATCTCATCCTCTGGGGGGGTTATATAGTCTCTCTCTTTTCCTCCTATGGGGGGCTATTGATTGTAATATATCCATGTGATAGATGGTGTCCTCGAGGGGTATTTGGGTGTCCTCCATCCTTCTTATCCTTTCTCACTTCTCTGCATTTCATCTCCTTTTTGGAGAAGGGTTTTCTTCCCACTAGGTTTTCCCCTTTTCTTTGTTTATGGGAGATTAGTTGCAATTTAATTTCATTTTGTAAATGGGTGCCTAAAATGGCCACCATGTAGCCGGGACCCATCATCTATCATCATCTTTACATAATCATTGCATCTCCTCCTCCCTAAGTTGCACTTATGGGGGGTGTTAGTGTAATTAATTATTTATTACACTAGCATAAGTTAACTTAGGTCTTGCATTAATTTAGTCCTAGGTTGCATAAATTAGAAAATCATGAATAATGGGGTAGTTCCCCTTTCCATGTTTGTAGGGGATAAGATTCCTTCTAGAATATGAGTTGTCCTAGAACTTATCTCAATCTTTTATCATTTCCTAAGTAGGGTTCACATGTTGTCAAATGTAGTGTGATTTTGACACTTGGCAACATCTTGTGCATTTTAGGTTTTTACTCTTTCCTATTTAAATAGGCACATGTAATCTTGTAACATATCTCATTTCATCATAATAGAATCTCTATTTGCATTCCATTGTTGCAACACTTTTTGTGTGGTTGAATATCTTTCCTGGCAAAGCTCCTTCATTGAAGACTACAGCTTTAGGGACACTATACATACATCATCTCAATAGCTTGTTTTAGCTGAGTATGTGGTTACATGTTTACCACCTTTTAGCTATGATATATGTGTTGTTGTGCATGCTTGTTTCTATCAAAAATAATGCCTAAACTGTAGGATGAGTAGTTACCAAATTGTTGTATAAATAGTGGAGCTAGTGCACTTGTTTGGGATGTGTTACTTATACAAGTTTTTGCATTCTATTTACAATTCTATCTATAATATTCTACCTAAATAGAGTGAGTGAGAGCTTTGAGCATTAGAGAGACTATTATTATTTGGAGAGAAGTATTTACTAATTTGTGAGTTAGAGATTATTGTGACAATATTGTCCAGAGGGATTGATACCGGGCTTGTTGTTGTTCTAGAAGTGTTGTGTTTGCAAGTATTCAATTGGAAAGCTTATCATAGGCACAAGGATATTATTCCATTGTTTGTATTAGTTATGAAAGTGATACTTCTTGATGTTTATGGATAGTATATTATAATTACTTGTAGATTCTTTAAATCTAGTCTATTATAATTACTTACATTTAGGGAAAAGTTATGTTTTCTTTGACATAAAAGTGGAAGCTATTTACTCTATATGTGTATTTTTTATAATTACTCCATGATAGGGGAGATTGTTTGTTCATAGGTATTATTATTATACTAGATATGATTAAACATGGGTAGCTTAAGGGATACTCATAGCTCAATATTTGATATGCTAGATGGTTAGTAGGTCACTCCTGGGATTGTTGTCTAGTGAAGGGAGGGAACTAGAACTTTGCTTAAATGAGTTGTGTAAACCTTAGGTTTGTGTTAAAAAGGTAGGTTATCTTGGGGATTAGCTAACCCATGGAGAGGGATTTCCTAAGCATAGATATAATGGCCTTAAGTCAAAATGAGCTTTCCATAGTGTAAGTGAATGGTAGACCATCACTCGATTATACTGAGTGAGAACTCTTTGGCCAAAGTAGTGTGATTTCCCATGGCTCCACTATCAGTTCATCGTGTCAATTTAAATGCATGAGGGTATCTAGCGTAGGTTAGAAATCCTAGTCATGTAGGATACAACACTAATCTCATAGTGGTTTGTCATGCGGGGTTACCCTTGAACCAATACCTTTGTCAAAGAGTAGGGCCATCTATCATTGATAGATGTATGGGGGACTGCATATGAGTCCATAGTTGGTAGAAAAGTTCTTGTGTGATGCTTCTCCTCCTTAGCAAGTGACATAAGACCAAGGTTTTGAAAGGTGGATTATTGGACCATCTATATCTTATGCTATGTAGCTCAAAGGAGTTGTGTATGTAGTTGTGTATGTTCTTGGAATATTGTACTTTGGGATTTATTGTGTTGAAATGGAAATCCTTATTGTATTTTGTTATAGTTCATTTTTTTTCATATATTCTCAATAAAGAAAGGAAATATTTTTATTGTAATGATTTATTACATATTTTATGTTACTATCATAGTGAAAACTTAGGAAAATTTACTTCAGTGTATGATTGGCATATTGCATGTGGTATTAGAGCTACTAGGTTTAGCTCTAGAACCTATGAGCTCATCATTCTTTCCATCCAATGTTATCTAATGTTGTGAATTATTGTGCCAGGATGGTGCATCGTAGATTGACAGATCAAAATTCAGTAATAAAAAATGAGCACTACCTCAAGGCCAAGAAGGAAAGAGAAGCCATCGCTATAACAATTGAGGGAACAAACTATAACAATTCCATCTTGTTGAGTGACACTAAAACATTTAGTCACCACTTTATTGGATCAATGATGTGAAGAAAAAGATGAAGATGGAGGCTATGTACAAAAATCTACCTTCCATCTCACTGAAAAAGTCTGAGTCATTATAACTTTCTAGTGATATGCCTTCAGAAGGAAGTGTCATTCTAGAATTTATCTTTAGGGATTCTAGAGTTCTTCCAATGGAAAAAGTAATAGTAATTTCCTTGAATAACAAGTCTGAAGGATATGTACCTCAGGTGCTGCCAGATGTGAAATAGTCTCATGAACAAATGTTTGTGAAAAGGGTAGACTATATTGTTGATGAACACCATATTGGTATTGAACCTTGTAACTATGCATGGGATGATAAATTCGAAGGCTACCATCCATTTTGGGATAGGTATGAACAAATGAGAGATGAGAAAAAATATCAATTTGTAGGATATACTCCATTAAGTTATGTGTTAGAGAGTGAATCTAAGGGATACACTTCATTCAACTATCTAAATAGTCACTCCATGTAATCAAAAGGATATTGAATTCCTCAAGAAATAAATAAAATTGCTTGTTTATCAAAAGTGTGTGCTTAATCTTATGTGGAATTATTTATGTGAATATAAATGCCATTTCTAATGTTTTCCATAATATAGTTGATAACATAAATTATTCTAACATGGATAGACCTTTAGGTAAAAACCTAATCTTGTGAAGATGATGAGGACACAAACCAATCCTGACAGTAGTCATGAAGTTGGGCAAGGACCAATAAGAATTGAAGCTAGACTTGACCAAATCTTGGCAAGGTTGGACAAACTTGAAAAAGAAAGGGTAAAATATTGGGTTAAGAAAGAGGTTACCATTAATGAGAATGAGGGTGAAAATTCTTCTCATGGACGTAACGAAACCCATGATCACAAAAGGGAAAAATCACCAATGCCATCCGAGGAAAGAAATAAGAAGTGTATGGCTTTCAAAATTTCCAAGGATATGAAGAAAATTGTTCCACCTAATTTTGAGGGAAGTGCTAGCGGAGATGAAGCTAACACATGGCTTGTCCAAATGGAAAAGTATTTCAAAATATGGAATTACACTGAGACCACTAAAGCCACTTGGGGTGCATATCAATTAGTAGGAGAAGCCTCTAACTAATGAATGAACAAAAAGTTGGAACTCGATATCAACTCATGGAAGCTAACATGGGAGGATTTGTTGATATTTTCCACAAGTGATGGTTGCCTCAACTTTACTTTGACCAAAAAACACATGGATTTCTAGAGTTTGAAACAAGGAAATATGTTGGTCAATGCGTATCGGAAGAATTTTACATGAATTTTGTGTTATGTTCCTATATATCATAAGATGAACACTTCCGCATTATAAAATTTATAAAGGGACTTAACAATCAAATCAAAGGAGAAGTGGATATGAATGGTCCAACAACAATGGATCTTGTATATGAGAAATAACTTAAGCAGGAGAAAAATTATAGGGCTATCTCCAATCGGAAGGAAAATAAACAACATAAGAAAATTGTAAAAATTCTTGATGAGCCAGCTCCAAAGAAGGTGGAGGTTGCGTAGAATGTACCTAAGCAAGGAGAAAAAGGTAACCACAATAGTGGAAAAGAGTCGAGAAGGGAGATAAAGAGGAATGATTCCAATAGTGGAAATACCAACAATGCTAGTGGAAATGCTAGTAGATATGGAGAATTTGTGAAGAAGAGGGTATCATTTACGAGATACTTTAAAAGTGGGGAAGACCACTTCCCTAAAGACTATCCCAATAAGCCTTCAAGCAACTCACTACCTACTTAGTGGGAAATATTTCAACAAAAGATACATATAGTAATGGATGATGATCACCAAGCTGAGTATCAAGAAAATCCCATTGAAACTCTAGGTATTTTTTTTGGTTTACCCATTTTAGTTCTTATTGATACTAGAGGAATTGGTAATTTCATTTCACCTAGAGTAGCTAAGAAATTATCTAGAAAGTATGGACACATGGCAAGGTCTTGGGATGTAGAGTATGCAAAGCAGACAAGAGCAAAGGTGGAACAATGTTTGTTCAAGACTAGGATAGAGCTACCTTGTTTCTCTATAGAAGTAAACCTTCATGTCACACCCTTAGGATCATATGATGTTATCCTAGGTAAATTCATTGGTTGTGGAGACATAGAGCTAAGGTAGACTTCCAAGTGAAAGCCATAGAAATCCTAGATGATCTTGGTAATCAAGTAAAATTCCAAGGGATACCTAGAGAGGTGAAGATTCATTAAATCATGACAATGCAACTAGCAAGGGCTAAGAAGAAAGGATGAAAAATCTTTGCCATTAATATTGAAGAACTTGAAGAAGATCTTGATAACTTGGATTCCTAGAGCTTCCAAGAGATGGAAGATGGTGATATAGATGACACTGGAATGTCAGACATGGAAAGTTATCCTATATTGAGAAAGGTTTTGGATGTGTTTCTAAATGAGTTACCTAGGTTACCATCAAAGAGGATATTTGATTGCTCTATAGATATAGTTATAGGAATTGAACCTATTTCTAAAGTTCCATATAGGATGACAAAAACCAAGCTAATGGAGCTTAAGGCACAGTTGGATGAACTATTGTCAAAAGGGTTGATAAGACCAAGTGTTTTGCCTTGGGGTGTGTTGGTCTTATTTGTGAAAAAGAAGGATGGTACTTTGCATTTATGTATCGACAATCGTATTCTTAACAAAGCTATGGTGAAGAACATGTATCTATTTCCATGCATTGATGATATTTTTGATAAAATGAGAGGAGCTACCATATTCTCTAAGATAGACCTAAGATCTGGATATCACCAGTTGAGAATTAGAGATGAAGATATCTTTAAGATAGCATTTAGAACTAGATATGGACACTATGAATTCATAGTTTTACATTTTGGGTTAAAAAATTAACCTACAACATTTATGAATCTGATGACTAGTATATTTAGGGACTACCTATACAATTTTGTCTTGGATTTTCTAGATGACATCCTAATTTATTCTAAGGATGTGGAAGATCACTGTAGACATTTAGAGATAGTTCTACAATGGTTAAGAGAGCACAAGTTGTATGATAAACTCTCTAAGTGTACTTTCTTCCAAGGGAGAGTGCATTATCTAGGGCATGTGATCTTGACAAATAGAATCTTCGTAGATCCAGCTAAGATCAAGGTAGTAATAGAGTGGTCAGTACCCAAAAATGTATCTGAGTTAAGAAGTTTTATGGGTCTGGTTGGGTACTATAGAAAGTTTGTAGTGTTATCCAAGATTGCTTTTCCAATTACATCTTTACATAGGAAAGGAAAGAAATTTGAGTGGACTGATAAGTGTCAAAAACCCATTGACCTACTCAAAGAGAAGTGTCAAAAACCCTTTGACCTACTCAAAGAGAAGTTGACCACTACACCAATCTTAAAAGTACCATAGCCTGAGGGTAACTTTATGGTTATTACAGATGCATGGAGGGAAGGTTTAGGAGGTGTATTAATGCAATATGGGAAAGTGATTGTACTTAAGAATTGAGAAAGATGAACCCTTACGAGAAAAAATACGCATCACATGATTTGGAGTTAGCAATTGTAGTTCACACATTACAAATGTGGAGGAACTACCTGATGAGTTCAGTTTATGGCTCCATTTTGATAGAGTTTATTATCCATTTGTTGTTGTTGTTATAGACTTTGATACTTGGATATTGAGATTTTCATTTTATTTCCTCAAAACCATAAACATTGGGCATAAGCTTATTTTTGTAACTTTTAAATGACATTAACATGCTATGTGAACTATCTATGTTAATTTTACATGTGGATTAATGGATGTTAATTTAAGATAGTTATAGATATGCAATTGTTGTGCATGCCAATGATTGTCATGTAGATATAATTAGAGCCTACAAAATTGAGGAAGATTCTGCTAGCTCTTTATTCACCATAAAATTCAAAAGGGTGATCATTCAAAGGTCAATGGAGGGAAGACTCTCAATGGAGGGACATTCCTAGTTCAAATAAAAGATTGTAACTCCCTTGTAAATGGTCATAATAGTTTTTTGAGTTAATATAGGAGCTATTGTTATGCTAGATCTACATTAAGACAAACCGGCTTGACCAGATTCCACGCATGCATAGCCTCCTTTCCACTTTCTATGCTTTCCATAAAGTGGTTTCCTCCTAATCTATTGGAGTTGATCGCCTTGCTAGGTAGTTAGTTAGTAGTTTTTCCTTCTATAAATAAGACTCAGATGCTCCTTCTTAGAAGGTTGATTAATCATATGTTGTACTTGCATTCTTATTTTTTCAGTAATAAAGTTATGATGCTCCATTGTAATCATGCTTTCCAATGAATAAAATTAAGTTATAATTTCGTTGCATTTGAGTTTTTCTTAAGGGATACTCATCCAAGGGGGGCCCACTTGGTGGCATTCCATCCTTTAGCTTAGTTATTACTTTTCTATCCAGCAAATAGTTATGAATCTGGCAATTGACTGTTCCCGCAACCACTAGAAATCCATTATGTGATTGTTCCTACAGCCAAAGTAGACATAGTTTGCTCAAATTTTCATTTCTATCATGCACTTCAGCTTAGTATAGTTGTTGGTTGATGTTCAGTACTTGTGTTACTTCTTTTAAAGAAATTTAATTTCACCATTATATCTTTCTTAGATATAGGATGAATATGGCTACTATGGATTCCTATTGCACATACTGTGTTGACCCATTTCAATTCTATGTCCCTGGGTTGACAATTAAATGAACCTTCATGATGATTAAGATAGCTATTCAGATTAGATGTCCAATCTCTGAATCATAGCTTTAATGGATTAGTTGTCAAGTCATTGTAGGAGGCCAACATTTTTGGCACCGTTGTTGGGGATGGTGCCAAACTAGAAAGTTTTTAGAGTCATTGATAGTTTCTTTCTTATTGTAGTATTTATGAAATTTTTTTCTTAGAATACCCCTTATTTAGGAAGTAATGACCCCCCTATTCTTTCACCAATTCTTTGTGTGAGTTGGCTGATACTGAGTTGATACCACATGCATAGAGGAAGGAGAAGAGATACTTATGGGAGATTCCTTCGTAATGATCCTAATCCATTTCAACTTAAAAAGCTTCCAAATCTACTGGGAGAAGAAGAAGAAGAGACACACCCTTTTGTTGATGCATTTTCCCATTTGACTAGTTCTGAAACTTCCTCTGAAGATCAAAATCTAATTGAGAACCCATTTGCTTTTGAACTACATCAAGTAGGCATGGGTGATGCAAATAGAAATAGACCTAACTAGCCAACTTTTCCATTCCCCATTTCTCATTAGAGTGAAGTTGACAACCTCAAAAATATCCCTACTTCAGTCCTTCCTAAGTTCTATGGAATTTTCATAGAAGACCCTGATACTTTCTTGTTTGAGTTTGATATCCTCTGTAGAAGCTTTGACGATACCACTGATGCTCATAGGTTTAAGTTGTTTCCTACCACCTTGAAAGAGGATGCATTATGATGGTTTATGAGCCTATGAATAAATACTGTGGAGACTTGGGATGAGATGAAGACAAAGTTCCTTGAGAAGTACAAGGAATATTGTAGGGGTAAAGACATGAGAGGAGATGACATCTTTAGGATGCAATAGAAGGAAGATCAGAGTTTGGAGGATTACGTTTCAAGGTTTATGTTTTTCCTACAAAAATATCCACATCATACACTCAATGAAGAGTCCCAAAAGCTACTTTTCTTGAGAGGGATCAATGAGATTTTCATTGAGGATTTAGACTTGATGGGAGGAGGAGATATAACCCAACCTCCTTGGGAAGATATTAAGAAGCTATGTCAGAACTATTCTAGGGAAGCTTCAAAGAAAGGGAGAGCTTACCAATCCTCTATGGGTAAGTCATATACCAATGGAGTTTCAAGGATGGAGATTACTCACCTACTGGAAAAATTCTAATAAGACATTATAAATAATCTAGCTACTCAACTGGATACACTTCAAGCTAAGAAGAAACATGAGGAGGTAGAGGCAATGTTGGTAGAATATTTCCCTCATTGTAGAAAAAAGGACTGTAGATGCAAGATGTTAGCTAACATTGACAGTAAGCATATCCCACCTAAGTTCAAGCCAATCTAGGTTGAAGATGATCAAGTCTAATACACTGCACAAAGAAGGCCATGGGCTCCAAGACAAGGTATGCCACCAGATCCATTATCTTTTGTTGGGCCTTATTTTAATTCTTATGCATCTAGTAACCAATGGAAACCCCCATATCCATCCAACTATGGAGGGTAACCACCACATCCTTGGAATAACCATTCAAATAACTAGCCCAATCACCAAAACTCTCCACCCCAGTGGCAGCAACCTCAAGGGAATTGGCAGTAGTTTCATGGAAATTGGAAGCCACCTCTAGGAAACTGGCAACAAACATTCCAATGGAGGGGAGGACAACAATGGCCAAACCAAACAACCAATTACATGCAGCCACCTTCTCAACCACAATAGGGTATGTGTAGGATCATGATGGGCCAAAAAGTGGCAATATGATTGGTATGTGTAGGATATGTGGCTGATGACTTTTTTTTTACCCAAAATTGATGAAACAAAAAGGGTTTTTAAAGGAGATTCTTAGCTTTCCACCAATATAAAGTATGCTATACTTTGAATTTAATAAATAATTATTATTCATTTCTATTTGAATTATGACTAAAGTTCTGATTAATAGGCTGATTGAAAAACATCTACAACTTTCAAATGGTGTCACATTTTTTGAATCCAAAACATGCATCACATTCTATGCCTCGAATACTATAGATTAAAAAATGAATTTCAGAAGTTTTGACCAAGTTAAAGATTGGTTAGATAATGCAGTTTTTCATATTTTTAAAAGTTGTAATAAATAATTATAATTAATTATTTACTGGAAACAAATTACAAAAAAAATATGCATCACATCTAGACATGATTCCTCTACTTATATCTAAAATATTTAAAAAATATCATCATTTTATTGTGGTTAGGGTGGTTAGATAGACACCTACGCTTATAATTTTTCTCTAAAATTTAGTACTCACGCAGTGAAATTTTAAATTTTCACCAAATATATATATTTTTAAATAAACCCTAGTAGTTTAGAAATACATTCAATTTGCTACAAATTCTATTCTTACATATTTTTGATGTAATATGAATGTATTCAAATTTATGTCAGAGTTGCCTAACTCTGACTTTTCTAAATTTTTCGCCACTTAAGGGCCTATTTTTTCCATGATGATCCTACACATACCCAACAACCTCCCATAATGCATCCTCCTACTAGCTCAAGTTCAAACACACCTAGACCTAATCAGCTACCAACTCAACCCACACCTAACCCAAATAACAAACTAGAGAAACAACTAGTCTATTTTGCTGATTCAAATCAATTTCCTGCATATGTTGTGAGTGTAAGTGACATCCACTTTGCAGTCTCTTTCCACCCCTATCATCATAGAGCTTCTTGTGGAAGAAGAGGAGCCTCAAAATCCATCTAAAACACCTACTTAGCCAAGTGTACCTAAAAATCCTGAACTAGTCCCAATCCAGTAGACTAAACAAGAACCACCATTTCCTCAGAGGTTGGAAATTGTTAAACAAAAGGAAGAGAAGAAGGAAACAAACTTTGACATTCTAGATCAGTTGAAGCATATATGTGTCAAGATATCTTTATTTTAGGCCATAAAATATGTTCCCATATATGGCAAAGCAATTAAGGAAGCATGCCTCAAGAAGTCAGGTAAGAAAAAGAAAGACCCCACTATAGTTCATGTGGTGGGACAACTGGCTGACATCATGCTTGGGAAAGTGACTGCTCCCAAATAAAATGACCCAAGTATTCCTATGGTAGGAGTTTTTATAAATGGGACCCAAATAAATAATGCTTTGATTGATTTGGGAGCAATAATAAATGTGATTCAACTAAGGATATCCTACAACAACTAAATGTTGCAAGCATGAGACCTACTCCTAATATCCTACAACTTGCGAATAGTTACACTATTAAACCTAATGGTATAGTAGAGGATCTTGTGGTAACTCTAGATCTTAGAAGTACCCAGTATATTTCATGATTCTTTCTCCTAATGCTACACTAGGCGGGTATCCCATTATTCTACAAAAGCCATGGTAAGCAGCAACAAATTCCTATATTGTATGTTGGTCAGGAGACATGACCGTTTCTGATGGGAAGTGCACTAAAATGCTTGTTCTCTACTCTCATGCTTAACCATCCCATGATATGGAAAGCCCCATATGGCCACATGTTGGTGAAGAAGCTAAGGAAGTCAATTCTATGGCACAACTTATGGTGTTAGGAAGGAGTCCTTTCCTACAGATATAGGAAGAGGATGACATATTATCCAATATAATTTAGAACAACTATGAGACAATGAGGAATTACCTGATTCTGAGTCTGGTTATGTTGGACCACTGGAGACACTTTTGCCTGCTCCTACAGCTGAACTTCCTACAACAACAGGTATGTCTCATACATTTCTACCACTTGAGCTCAAAATTCCAAGCATTAGTGAAATGGCTATGGTAGAGTTAACCACACAAGTGCAATTGTCAGAAGGGAGGTATTTGAGCATTAATAACAAGCTTACTAAGGAGCAGCAATTGTCTCTGACAGACTTGTTAAAGAAGCAAAAATCTGCATTTGCATGGGATTACCATGACATGAAAGGATTAGATCCTAAACTCTATACACATAGGATCTACATCAGAGAAGAGTGCACACCAGTAAGGAAACTACAAAGGAGGATCAATCCTGCATTAAGGGAAATTTTCAAAGAACTACAAAAGTTATTGGATGCAAGATTCATCTACCCTATTTTAGACAACCAATGGGTGATGCTATGTAGGGAAGGAAAACAACTCACCATCACCATTCAAAGGGATTTAACCCACTCCTCTCTCACAATTTCAACTCTTGGCTTGTTTTCAATCTTCCTCCAAGGCTTCCTAGTAGGTCAACATGCCTACTTTTCTTGACATAACTCTCAAATTTTCCAAACAACCTTATCAAAAAATCACCAATATAAGTACCCTTTAAGGGCCTCTTCCACATACTCCAAAATTTCTCACAACTCTTTTGGAGCAACTATCTCAAATCTGGCCTTCTATGCTAAACCAATCTTGAATTAGGCCTCTTTTCCAAAGAGACACACCTCAAAACACACACCCAAACCTTGAAACCTCTTGAAAGTCATAAAATATCCTTCCAAACCATAAAATATCCAACCTTTGGGTCCCAACTTGCTCACTAGGACCTATTTTCGTAAAACCCTCCTTTTCTTCACAACTAGCTATGGCTTATTGAATCTCACATGCCCTGACCTCTCACAAACTCAAAACATCTTCCAATAGGCTTTATTATGCTTGTAAAAAATCATTACATCCTTCTCTTATGTTTCCCTCAAGTTTTCTATGCACTTCCTTCACAAACCACTCTCTCTTCCCTTGTTTTCACCCCTTTATCAACTAGGGTTTCATACTCTTTCACACAACCGATCTCTTCTAGTCCCTTAGACCTTCACAACACATCTAAATACACCTAATCCTATAGATTTCATGATATTCTACCAGGTTCTCAATCCTTTTCTTCAACTTACTTTCTCTAGCCTTGTTCAAAAGGCACAAATTCTAATTTTTACCAAAGAAACGTGGAGAAACTTCACACAAGATCTTTTTCAAACCTACAAGTCTATTCCTACACCATAACCTACATTTAATAGGGCCATTTGACCAAGAAATAGTGAATACAAAAAGGTGGAATGGCCATTTAGTTCATCCTAGGCCTCAAAACCTTGCACCCCTGTTTTAGACCTGGTTTTTGAAATCAACCTCTAGATTGCTCAATACACAATGTAATCTCTCAAGAGTGAGTTCAATACAAAGCCAATAGAAAATTTTAACAAATTCAAAAAAATTCAAGGAAAATACCTAATGTATGGACCCGTACACAGGTTGATAATAGAGAAATACACAAAAATAACAGAAAATAATGATCTTTTATTGATTTCTCTCCTTCAAGTTCTTCAACAACCATATCACATGAGTTCTTAACATATTTATACCTGAAATAAAACCTACCAATGCCTAAAACTAACTCTACAACTACCCATGATCATTGGGCTTCCACTTATGAACACCTTTTGCATTTTTTCAACATTTACAATATGACAACTTTTAGAAAGTTTGCAATACTTCACCTAATGACCACATAATGACTCATAAACCATAAACACATTATAAAATGGCCCACAATGGCTTTATTTAACTCTTCCATGACTCAATAAATATAACTAGACTCTTTTACACCAAATTGACCAACAAGGTGCCCCTACACCAATGGGTCTTTCCTTTGGTGATTGTACCTAAGAAAGGAGGAAAATGGAGAGTTTTTATTGACTATAGGGAGCTTAACTCTGCCACCAAAAATGATTAATTCCCCCTTGCTTTCATAGACCAATTTTTGGATTCACTCGCAAAAAAGTAGTACTTTTCTTTCTTGGATGGATTCAGTGGGTATAATCAGATACATATTGCACCTAAGGACCAGGAGAACACAAATTTTACCTATCCCTGGGGCACTTATGCCTATTCAGTGCTTCCATTTGGTCTCTGCAATGCACCTGCAACTGTCCAGAGAGCAGTTATTAGTATCTTCTCAGACATTCCATAGAATGCATGTAAATCTATATGGAGATTTCACCACCTATGGTACAAATTTTGATGAAGCATTAGAGAACTCGAAAAAGGTTTTGCAAAGATGTTAAGACCATAATATGTCCTTAAACAGTGAAAAGTGCTTCATGATGATGCAAAAAGGTGTATTCCTTGGCCACTACATCTCTCAAAAAGGAATTCTAATAGATCTTGCCAAGATTGAGGTGATCACCAATCTTCCTATCCCTACAAAGCAAAAATATGTTAGAATTTTTTTGGGAAATGTAGCTTACTATGGGCGTTTCATCAAATATTTCAGCAAAATAACAACACCATTGTACAATCTCCTAACTAAAGATGTTGAGTTCCAATGGAAAAAAGATTGTGACAAGGAATTCTATGATTTGAAAGTAGCTTTAACTCATGCTCCTATACTCAAAGGTCCCAATCGGGAGCTTCCCTTTCATATTCATATAGATGCATCAGACTCTGCTATAGGAGTAGTCTTGGGATAGAAAGAAGGAGCAATTGAGAATGCTATTTATTTTTTCAGAAAAAACCTACAAGGATTTAAATTTAATTATATCATGATAGAAAAGGAGATGTTGGTAGTGATCTATGTCCTTAACAAATTCAGACACTACATAATAGGCTATCAAATCTTTGTGCACATAGACCATGCAACCATTAGGTACCTCATGAATAAGCACCTGATCTAAGGTGGGATAGCAAGATGGTTGTTGCTAATGCAAGAGTTATACATAACCATTGTTAATAAACCAAGGAAGGCTAATGTTGTAGCAGAATTTATTTCTAGACTAACTACATCAGAAGATACTCAAGTCATTGATGACTCTTTCCCTCATGAACATTTATTTTCCATCAGTGTGCATACACCCTGGTATGATGACATAGCTAATTATCTTTCCATGGGGAGAGTTCCTCCTCATTTCTCTCCAAAAGAGAGAAGGGTGCTCATTGCATAATCATTTTCTTTCTCATGGATTGCAAGATGTTTGTTCTACACTAGACTAGACCATGTCATGAGGAGATGTGTGAGGGAAGATGAGACATATGATATATTGCATGCATGTCACAATTAATCCTATGGAGGGAATTTTTCAGCCAAGAGGACAACAATGAAGATTTTGAACACAAGATATTACTGGCCCACACTCCACAATGATGTAGGTAAATATACAAGGAAGTGTGATAGATGCCAAAGGATGGGCCGACCAACCAAATTTGATGAGATGCCCCTTTACCCCCAAGTAGTAATCACTCCATTTGATAAATGGGGATTGGATTTTGTAGGACTCATTGACCCTCCATCAAGTGGTAAATCCTATATCTTGGTTTGCACTAATTATATGACCAAGTGGGTTGAATTTAAAGCAATGAAGCATGCAAGAGATAATAAGGTTGCATAATTTATTTATGAGTAAATTTTCACACAATATGAGGTTCCAAGAGAGATAGTGACTAATCAAGGGGCTCAATTCACATCAACCCTTTTTATAGCATTGGTCAATGAATACAACATAAGGCATAGAAAGTCTACCCCCTATCACCCTCAAGCCAATGGGCAGTCTGAGGTGACCAATGGGGAAATTGAAGTTATTGTCACCAAAACAGTGGCCATTCATAGAAAAGACTAGGAAAATAGGCTTTTAGAGGCTACCTGGGCCTATAGAACTAGCTGGAAGGAAACCATTGGTTTCACTCCTTTTGAGTTGTTGTATGGAAAGACAACCATGATGCCTATAGAGTTTGAGCATAAAACTCTAAAGACTGCATTAGATCTTGGGATAGAAATCTATGAGGCATAGAAGGACATAATCATGCAATTAAATGCTTTGGATGAGAT
>VDFB02047702.1:0-34951 GCA_007258455.2 Sequoia sempervirens | reverse complement strand
CTCTCTCTCAAGTGTCTCCTTCCCACCCTAACTAGATAACTCTCTCTCTCTCCCTCTCTCCCTCCCTCCCTCTATCTCTCCCTCTTAATCCTCTCTCTCCTTCCCTCTCTCTATCTCTCTCTCTCCCCCTCTCTCTCCCCATCATAAGTAACTTGAGATGGGGAGAGAGAGAGAGGGAGAGTGACTTGAGATGGAGAGAGGGTGTAGAGAGAGAGAGATCTAAGAGGGATATGAAGAGATAGAGAGAGATAGAGTGTGTGCATTTGAGAGAGAGATAGACTTGGGAGAGAGTGGGAGAGAGAGACCTGAGAGGGAGATGGAGAGTGTGACTAAGAGAGAGAGAGACATGAGAGAAGAGAGAGAGGGAGTGGGAGAGACTTGAGAGAGAGAGAGAGGAAGAGAGAGAGGAGGGAGTGGGAGAGACCTGAGAGAGAAACCTAAGAGGGAGAGAGGGAGTGGAAGAGGCCTAAGAGAGAGAGACTTAAGAAGGAGAGAGACTTCAAAGGGAGGCGGAGAGAGATATGGAAAGAGGTAGATGGAGAGAGAGGGATATGGAGAGGGAGAGGGAGTGGGAGGACTAGAGAGACAGAGAGAGAGAGAGAGAGAGAGAGAGAGAGAGAGAGAGAGAGAGAGAGAGAGAGAGAGAGAGAGAGAGAGAGAGAGAACTAAGAGGAGAGAGACTTAAGAGGAAGAGAGAATCCAAAGGGAGGGGAGAGAGAGAGAGGAGAGCTGAGATGGGTAGTGTGTGTTTGTGTGTGTGTGTGTGTGTGTGTGTGTGTGTGTGTGTGAGAGAGAGAGAGAGAGAGAGAGAGAGAGAGAGAGAGAGAGAGAGAGAGAGAGAGAGAGAGAGAGAGAGAGAGAGAGAGAGAGAGAGATATGTCTAAAGCTCAAGGAGAGAGTGTGAGAAAGATAGGTATAAAGAGGGACAAAGAGAGAAGAAAGGAGGGAGGGATATGTTTAGAGCTTAAGGGGAGACATAGTGATATATAGAGAGGTAGAGAAAGGGACAAAGAGATGATTATTTATGAATATTTTTTCATCTCCTTGCTACAAAAAATATAAATATTTCATGATTCATTACTTTTTCTAATGTTTCAAGTATTTTGAGATGAGTGTTACAAAAAAGTCATGAAAAAAGGACTTTGCATGTGAAAGTAGTGAGCATTTGATGTTTCAAAAATAAAATATGAAGTTCAAATTATTATAATTATTTTTTGTGTATAATATAGAAACACCACATAGTCCATTCTATAGAGCTCTTAATCACCTTTCCAACAGCTATAAAAATTCAAAAATTTGATAAGAAACACAAAAGTTATGCCCATTTTACTAAAGAGGGGTTTTTAGGTCTTCAAAACCGATATCCATTTTGTTTTTTTAAAAAAAGGTTTCCCATTTTCCAAAATAATATCCATTTTGAAAAAAAACGGTTATCCATTTTGGTTTAGTATTACCAAACCAAAATGGATATTGTACCCAAACCTGCAAAAAGTCAAAGTAGAAATTTCACACTTTTGGGAATGTTAAAAATGCCTTTTTCACATCACCACTTTTTGGACCCCCATGATATTGCACAGACCATAAGAAACTACTGAGACAACTACAAACTAAATTGCAAGAAAAGAAATGTTTTTTTTTGGTATAGGATTGCTTTACAACCATGATCTTGCATCAAACACTCGAGGGTGGAAGAAAATTGAGTCCCTCACTTTCCAAGGTATAGAGGAAAACTAAAATGGTCCACCTCAGCTCGAGAAATTCATGATGATTCCTCCAATAGTGTACCTTTCCAATTTACTAGGTACTCCCTATATTGGTTGTTCCTAGTGCTCCTTCTCATTCTGGTGTCCAACATCTGCTCAGTCTTCTCCAATGGTTGATGTGGTAACTAATTAAATTCAACCTCTTTGTTACTACCACTTGGATATCCTTCATAATACTCATAAATGTCTGCAACATTGAAAATAGGTGATATACCAAGTACCTCTGGTAACTCCACTTCATATGCATTTCTTGAATCAAACTTCTTGAGAATTTTACATGGTCCAATCTTCCTCATCTTCAACTTATTGTATGTTCCTACTAGAAACCTTTCACTCTTCATATATGCTATAACTTCATCCCCAAAAACAAATTCCTTATGTCTCTTTTTCTCATCTACCTTCCATTTGTACTTATTATTCATTTCCTCAAAGTGTTTTCAAACCTAACTATGAAATGTTTCAACGAATCCTACAAATTATTCCACTTTTGCACTCCCCTTATCCTCCATACTGATGTCTCTAAGCACCGTAACTCATTTCGGATTCATCCCTATCAAAATATAAAATGGTGTCTTCCTTGTGCTTCGGTTTACTAAATTATTGTATGCAAAATCTGCTTATGGTAGAATGATGTCCCATTTTCCTATATTATCTCCAACCAAACATCTCAATAATTTATCCAAACTCTTATTTACTACCTTTGTTTTTCCATCTATTTATGGGTGATATGTTGAACTAAAATTCATGTTTGTCTTCATCTTCTTCCACAATGTCCTCCAAAAGTATCCAATGAATTTGGTGTCTTTTTCTGAAACTATACTCTTTGGTAATCCATGCAGTCTCACAATCTCCTTGAAAAATAGTTTAGTGACATGCACAACATCATTAGTCTTCTTGCAAGGAGTGAAATTTTCCATCTTAGTAAACCTATCTACTACTACCATTATGGGATCATATCCTCTCCATGTTCTTGGTAATCCTAGTATGAAATCTATGCTTATATCTTCCCAAGGTCTCTCTGGTATTGTAAAAGGTTTATACAATCTAGTATTCTGACTACCCCTCTTTTCTAATTGAAGAATTCTACAATTTTGAGCATACTTCCTGACATACTTATATAATTGTGGCAAAAAATAGTGCTCACTCACCAAAGCTACTGTCTTATCTATCCCAAAATTTCCTTCTAGTCCTCCATTATGCTTCTCCTTAATTAGTTTCTCCCTCATCGAACTCCTTAGAATACACAACTAATTTCCCTTGAACAACATATCTTCTTGAATGAACAACTGACTCCTATCTATCACTACAGGTTCTTTATATATCTTCCATGATTCAAAAAAATATGGATCATCCTCATACACATGTGTTTCAATTCTTCAAAACTCAATACTTCTATCTTCATTCTTTTCAACAAATTCCTTCTCCTACTCAATACATCTACAAATTTATTTGACTTACCACTCCTATGCTTCAACAAAAATGTATAACTTTACAAGAACTCAACCCATCTCATATGTCTCTGGTTCAACTTACCCTAACTATTCAAATATTGTAAGGCTTGATGATTAGTGTACAACACAAACTCCTTAGACAATAAATAATATCTCCACTTCTTCAAGGCTTGAATTATGGAATAGAACTCTTGATCATAAACTAAATATTTCCTTCTAGCATCATTCAAATTCTCACTGAAATAAGCTATGGGTCTTCCTTCTTGACTCAACATTACTCCTATTGCATTTCCACTGGCATCACAAATCAACTTGAAATACTTTATCAAAATTAGGTAATGTTAATACTGGCTGATCATCTTTCACCTTTTGCTTCAATAATTTAAAACTTATTTGTGCTCTAGATGTCCACTTAAAATCCTTTACATCTCTCATTTTTTTGGTCATGGGTGTGCAAATGCTACTAAAGCTCCTAATGAATTTTTTGTAGAAAATTTCCAATCCATGAAATGATCTTACCTCCCTAATGTTCATAGGTGTAGGCCACTCAACAATTTCTTTAACCTTCTTAGGGTCCATCTTCAATCATTCAAAAGAAATGACAAAACCCTAATACACCAAATCTATCTTCATAAAGCTACACTTATTGATGTTTATCAACAAATTCTCCTCTCTCAATCTGTAGAATACTTGTCTAATGTGCCACAAATGTTCTTCTCTGGTCTTATTGAAAATTAAAATATCATCCAAATAAATAATAGCAAACTTACCCAAGAATTGCTTAAATACCTCATCCATCAACCTCATGAAGGTACTAGGTGCATCGTTCAGTCCAAAAGGTATCACTAGCCACTCATACTTGACCCTTCATTAGTCTTAAATGCAGTTTTCCACTCATCTCCTTGTTTTATTATGATTTGATGGTATCCACTCTTTAGTTCAATATTTTTGAAATACTTTGCTCCACTCAAATAGTCCATAATGTCATCCATCCTTGGCAATGGGAATTTATACTTGGACTATGATCCATTTCATTTCTCTTGAGTTTGTACACATCCTCCACTCTACATTTCTTTGGTGCCAATATAGTAGGTACTGAACATGGGCTTAATCTCTCATTGATAAATACCTTCTTAAATAATTCTTGTATTTGTTTATTCAACTCCACATTTTCTACAAGTGTCATCCTATGTGCCACTTTGTTAGGAGAAAATTGCACCTAGTATTAGTTCTATATGATGAATAATGCTCTAGACCAATGGTAATCCATCTGGTACATTCTCTGATATGATATCTTGATACTCTATCAATAGTTCTGCTACTTCTATTTTTGGTGGATCTTTTCCCTTTTCTTTAGAATTCTCTACCTCTTAACTATTGCACTTCTTTGGAATCAATGCAAAAAAAATGTTCTCATGCCTAAATCCTTCTAGAAACTTTGTTCCATCTACCAAACATAGTCTATTTGTGCCGCAAGCTTCCTTTTTGTCTTCTTCTCCCAAAGGTATCAATATATGTCTCTTACCATTTGAAGTCATAGTATAGAAATTCTTCCTCTCATCATGAATTTATTTCCTATCATATTGTCATGACCAAGTTCCTAACAATAAATGACATGCATCCATGGGAATAATATCACACAACACTTCATCATTATATGATCCTATACGAAAATTCACCAAACACTGCTCACTTACCAATATCTTATGTTCATTCTAAATCCATTCTATCTCGTAGGGATTTGGATGTTTCAATCTCTTCAAATTCAACTTGGTTACCATCTTTTTTTGAAATTAAATTATCAGCACTAGCACTATCAATGATAAATTTACATGCCTTTCCTCCCTAGAGATTTACACCTTGTTCTAAAAAAAATATTCCTTTGTGGTGGTTCCTCAATCACTTCTCCATGCATCAAATCTCTTCTCACTACTAATGACTCTCCTTTCTCTAGTTTCCCAACTAAACTAGGGGATTTGATAGGTTCTTCATCCACATAGGTTGCTCTTCTAGTTTTCTTAGTCCTCTTGCTGGTACTTCCCTGATGACATTCAAATTATTTATATCCTTCACCTCCACACTTGAAACAGGTTTCTTTGAATCATCTCTTCTCAGATCTTCCTTCATCTCTCCTATATCCATCATTGTGGTAGGAATTATTCAGACCTCTATCATTGCGATAGAAATTTATGTCCTATCTTCCTCTGTGGTATGAATTATTTTCCTTCTATTCACTATGGTAGTGTTTCCCATCCTTGTTTTGCTTCACACATGGTCTTCTCTCTCTAGATTGTAATCCGCTTCTTTGGAATCTTCCTCTTGCACTTCTCTATCTTTTCACACATGGTGTTTATAGAGAGGTTTCAATAGAAAAGCAATCAGAGGAGAGACTAGAGGGTCCCTCGCCAGTGTAATATGAGGTAACTTACAATGTTGTGAGGCATAAGAGCCAACACATTTCAATTCATCAGGGATCATTAACTCCTTAGTAGGATCAAACATCTATTGTTTCAATGAAAGAAGGGTCCTCGTCAGGTAACTCATTACAACCTACAAAAAGAAGAAGGAAAAGGTATATCAACCTTAGCCAATAGTTGAATGAGGAGGAAGGTGTCACCACAACAACACAAGCTCTGGTGGTTTCAGCTATGTAGGTATGCTTCTTTGAGCCCTTCCTCTCTTATTTTTCATTGGTTAGCCCCTCTGTGACTATAGTTCCTACTGCCTCTTAATCTTTAGCTATTGCAATTTTTAGCATTTTGTATCCTTTAGTTTCTCCTTTTGTTTCCATGCATGCTTCTACATCAATCCCTATGTATTTTCATTGGCTACACAAGTTTTCACGCCTCTACTTCCTCCCTCCCTTTTCCTCTCATGCTTTGTAGTGCACCCCCCCTTTTCCCTCATTGGTATTAAGTTTCCTATAATTTTCCCTAGAGGGAGCACAAGCAGTCATGTCCTAGGTCACAATTCCATTTTACCTCCCTCTCATCACCCCTTTTGTGGGACAACATATCTAATCTCCTACCATTTACTACTAGTAGATTGACACCACTCAAAAAGCTCGAGAGGAAAGAGCCATGAAAAGACATAGGAAAGACAATTTAAAGCCTGCCACCTCAAGAATTGAATTTGTGTTGGATCTTGATCATCAAACACTAATGGTAGCTTGCAAGACACCCAAGGTCTTTAAAGCCAAGGGGGAGATGCAACCAAATGATTATGCAACCCATACAGTCAGCCTAAACTTGAATCAGGCCTACCCCAAAGATAAGGTTAAGCTTATGGAGGAGACACAAAAGGTGATCTCTACTATTTTTCTCAAATTCAATAGATAGATGGATAAGAAAGACCAAGAGATCACCTGGGTGAAGGCTATAGTGGAAGTTTTGATTGCTAGTGTTAAAGCTAAAGATGATGAAATTTTGGGGATGCATAGGGATTTGAAAATAGGAGCCACCATGGAGGCCCTCCAGGTCAAACAAGCTAAAAAGACTAAACTCCAAGAGGAATTAGCTGAAAAACATGCCCAAATTCAAAAGGTGGAGGAAGATAAAGAGCTAGTGGCATCCAAGTTTCAAAAGGAATTAGATGAAGCATGGGCTATGGATGATGGTGCAACAAAGAAATTAGTAAAAATATAGGCTAAGAAGGATAGACTACCAAAAGATATAGAATAAACCTACTCTTGAATTCAAAGGGTAGAGGAGGAGAAGGATTTGATTGCATCCAATTTTCAACAAGAAATGGAAAGGGGATTGAAGATGTTGGATACAAAACTATTTGATGCTTTGAACAAGAAGAAACAAATCCAACAAGAAGTTCAAATCAAATACCAACAACTCCAACAATTGAGGGATGAGTTGTCCCAAAGCTCACAACAAATCAATATTCTTCCCATGACCCAACAACTTTATACCTCATGTTGGGAGAGAATCAAGGACATAGCTTCTTTTCTGAAACCCACACTCAAGTTTATTGTAGATTCCCAAAAGGTGAGCACATAAATCAGTATTGTGGTGGAACACATGTCCTTGTCCATCACCCCAAAAGTTGCAGATTCTCAACTATTGATTCAAAAATTATGCAATGCAACTGATGATGCCTTGAATGCTACAAGAGTGAATAGAAAAATATTGTTGGTCGTGAAGGATAATGAGGTACTTGAGTTTTACAAAAGAGGTCCTTCAATGTAAATAATTTTTAGATGCTTTGGATCGAACAAGTGCAGGTATGAAAGAGCACATCGAGAAACTTGTTCAGTTAAGATTTCCTCCCCCTTTCCTTCTAGATGCTAGTATCATGACAAAGAAGAAAATGAAACAAATTCCAAAAGAAAAGATGTAGGATCAAGCCACTTTTCAAGGCCTCAACTAATCCCTAAGCATTACCAAGGTGGAAGGAGTCTTACAACCGCTCACCTAGCTAGAATATCACATGATGGTCGTTGCACAAACCATTGAAATTTTTTCTTTTAAAGAGATGATTTCTTTGGATAAGGTATCCAAAGTGCTAAGGAAGAAGGTGAAACCATCTGATGAAGAATGGGTGTTTATGCAATCCACTCTCCAAAATATGTAGAAGCAGTAGTTTTCTCCTTTTTGATTTTAAAAAATTTTATTTGCAGAACCAAAATTTTGTGTTCTCACCTTCGTGGGTGGAGTTTCTTGTGAGTCACCAAAATTTGTAAACTTTTTCTATCACACTCATATTCTATGAAGGGTTCTTTTTCAAGGAATTTTTAGCAATTTAATTTCTTTCATTTTTAAGTTGATATGGTCTTTGTTCTCAAGTTCAAATTTTCACATGGGGGAGAGGCACATATCAATCCCATGCAATTACTACCAAATTTGCGGACTATGCTTAAGGTGTAATACGATGGTATGCCACATGGTGACTTCATGTGGCAACTAAAAAGAGTGAGTGGTGTTTTTGTTTCATTGAGCACTCACTTCCCATCAAGACATATTTCAGGCTAGTGTAGCTCGAACAGGCTTCTAAGCATCATAGATAGTGTATAATGCATGATTGGTTGAAACTCTTGGTAGGTCTACTACAAACAAATGGTAGAGGTTGATGTGTGGTCAACCCACATCCATCCTAAGGAATGAATGCTCATCATTGACTCTCAATAATGAGGCTCACAAGTGGTTGCAAGGGATGATCATAGAGGAATAGACGGTATCATTGCCCCCATTGGGAGATGCATATGATTGGAAAGTATATGGTCATTTCAATAGTCTCAATGATGACAAGGTTTATAGGCATAGGAGTGGGAGTATTTTCTATTTCTATGGTTTCCATCTTGTGGGGGATGTTTTCATATTTAAGCTTGGAGGGGCATTATTTTATGAGTTATTCATGACCTTTCATAGAAAGACTTAGTGGTACAGTCATAGATGGAGGGTCTAGAAAGGATTTTCCAACCATGTAGCCTAGAGTTCAACACAATGAAAATAACACAAGAAATGCTCAACAAATAAAATTATCATTGTTTCAACAACTTGCAGTCTTACATGCATCATATTCCATATATGCAAAATGAATAGGGCTCACAAGCCTACCATTGGGAATTTACCAAAGATTACAATTGGTACAAGGCCTTATTACAATCCACAACCTTGAAAGTTGAATCTAACTATCTAACTCATAATGAATGAATGAATTCATTCATTCTAAATAGATTACAAATAATCTTAAATATGAATATCTAGCTCCAATTATGATCTACGTCAGCCTTAAGGGTTTACAAACCCCAATGCAAGATCAAAGGTGTAAGTCGGCCTTCAAACATAAGAAGATACCCATTAGGATATGGAATGCATTGCAGATCTCCAAGAAAGTTAACCTAGACCTAAAATTCATTATATGATGTTCCATTAAGCTTCACACATTCTAGAAATGGTCCTCACAACTAGTTTGAGTCACATAGGCCTTGAATACTCTATTTGAGAATTGACAGTGCAATTTTGAGAGCAATAAAATTTTGCAAAAAAATGCAAATCACTTGAAATTTGGATATGGTGAAGATAGTCTCATGTAGAAATTTTATCCTACTCCATAAGATAGAAATGATAATGCAGTAGAATGCATAAGAAACTGTTGAGACTACTATAGACTAAATTGCAAGAAAAAAAATGTTTTGGTTGATACAGGATTGCTTTACAACCAAGGATGATCCAGCATTAAACACTGAAGGTTGGAAGAAAAGTGAGTCCCTCACTTTCCATGGGATAGAGGAAAACCAAAATGGTCCACCTCAGCCCAAGAAATCCATGTTGAATTCTCCACTAGTCTACCTTACAACTTTACTAGGTACTCCCTATACTGCTTGTTCCTAGTGCTCCTTCCAATTTTGGTATCCAACATATGCTCAATCTTCTCCAATGGTTGATGTGGTAACTACTCCTTCAAGTCAATCTCTTTGTTATTACCACTTGGATATCCTTCATGATACTCATAAATGTCTGCAACATTGAAAATAGGTGATATACCAAGTGCCTCTGGTAACTTCACTTCATATGCATTTCTTGAATCAAACTTCTTGAGAATCTTACATGGTCCAATCTTCCTCATCTTCAACTTATTGTATGCTACTGTACTAGAAACCTTTCGCTCTTGATATATACTATAACTTTGAAACATCCCTAACAACAAATTCCTTATGTTTCCTTTTCTCATATGCCTTCTCCTTGTACTTATTGTTCATGTCCTCAAAGTGTTTTCAAACCTAACTATGAAATGTTTCCATGAATCCTACAAATTCTTCTACTTTTGCACTCCCCTTATCCTCCATAATTATTTCTTTAAGCTCCACAACTCCTTTGGGATGTATCCCTGCCAAAATATCAAATGGTGTCTTTCATGTGCTTCATTCTATTAAATTATTGTATGCAAACTCTGCTTGTGGTAGAATGATGTCCCAATTTCCTATCTTATCTCCAACCAAACATCTTAATAAATTATCCAAACTCTTATTTACTACCTCTATTTGTCCATCTATTTGTGGGCGATATGTTGAACTAAACTTCATGTCTGTCTTCATCTTCTTCCACAATGTCCTCCAAAAGTATCCAATGAATTTGGTGTCTTTGTCTAAAACTATACTCTCTTATAATCCATGCAATCTCACAATCTCCTTGAAAAATAGGTTAGTAACATGCACTACATCATTAGTCTTCTTGCAAGGAATGAAATGTTCCACCTTAGAAAACCTAGATCCACTACTACCATTATGGAATCATATCCTCTTTGTGTTCTTTGTAATCCTAGTGTGAAATCCATTCTTATATCTTCCCAAGGTCTCTCTAGTATTGTCAAAGGTTTATACAATCTAGTATTTTGACTACTCTTTGCTAATTGAAAAATTCTACAGTTTTGAGCATACTTCCTAACATACTTATATAACTATGGCCAAAAATAGTTCTCACTTGAACCAAGCTACTATCTTATCTATCCCAAAATTTCCTTCTAGTTCTCCACTATGATTCTCCTTAATCAGATTCTCCCTCATTGAACTTCTTGGAATACACAACTGATTTCCCTTGAGAAACATAGCTTCTTGAATGAAATAATTCAACCACTGAGTCCTATCTATCACTACTAGTTCTTTACATGCCTTCCATGAGTCAAAAAAATATGGATCATCCTCATATATGTGTTTCAATTCTTCAAAACTCAATACTTCTTTCATTCTTTTCAACAAATTCCTTCTCATACTCAATGCATTTACAACTTTATTTGACTTACCACTCCTATGCTTTAAAAAAATGTATAACTCTATAATAACTCAACCCATCTCATATGTCTCTGGTTCAACATACCCTAACTATTCAAATATTGCAAGGCTTGATGATCAATGTACAACACAAACTCCTTAGGTAGTAAATAATATCTCCACTTCTTCAAGGCTTGAATTATGGTATAGAACTCTTGATCATAAACTAAATATCTCCTTCTAGCATCATTCAAATTCTCACTGAAATAAGCTATGGGTCTTCCTTATTGACTCAACACTACTCCTATTGCATTTCCACTAGCATCACAAATCAACTTGAAATACTTTATTAAAATTAGGTAATGTTAAGATTGGTTGATCTTTCACGTTTTGCTTCAACAATTTAAAACTTCTTTGTGCTCTAGATGTCCACTTAAAATCCTTTCTATCTCCTCTTATTGTTTTGGTCATGGGTGTGCAAATGCTACTAAAGCTCATAACGATTTTTTTGTAGAAAATTTCCAGTCCATGAAATGATCTTACCTCCCTAATGTTCATAGGTGTAGGCCACTCAACAATTTCTTTAACCTTCTTAGGGTCCATCTTCATTTCTTCAACAAAAATGAAAAAACAAAAATACACCAAATTTGTCTTCATAAAGCTACACTTCTTGATGTTTATCAACAACTTCTCCTCTCTCAATCTCTATAATACTTGTCTAATGTACCACAAATGTTCTTCTCTGGTTTTATTGAAAATTAGAATATCATCCAAATAAACAATAACAAACTTACCCAAGAATTGCTTTAATACCTCATCAATCAACCTCATGAAGGTACTAGGTGCATTGGTTAGTCCAAAAGGAATCACTAACCACTCATACTTGACCTTTCATTAGTCTTAAATGCAGTCTTCCACTCATCTCCTTCTCTGATTTTGATTTGATGATATCCACTCTTCAGGTCAATCTTTGTGAAATAAATTTCTCCACTCAAATAGTCCATAATGTCATCCATCCTTGGCAATGGGAATTTATACTTAACTATGATGCTATTGATTACTCTTGAGTTTGTAGATTTCCTCCACTCTCTATATTTCTTTGGTGCCAATATAGTAGGTACCACATATGCACTTAATCTCTCATTGATCAATCCCTTCTTCAATAATTCTTGTATTTGTCTATTCAACTCCACATTTTTTGCAAGTGTCATCCTATGTGCCACTTTTTTTTTAGGAAAACTTGCATCCAGTATTAGATCTATATGATGACTGATGCTCTAGACCAAAGGTAATCCATTTGGTACATTATCTGATATGATATCCTGATATTCTATCAATAGTTCTGCTACTTCTATCTGTAGTGGATCTTTTCCCTTTTCTTTAGAATTCTCTGCCTCTTGACTATAGCACTTCTTTGGAATCAATGCAAAACACATGTTCTCATTCCTCAATCCTTCTAGAAACTTTGTTCCATCTACCAAACATATTCTATTTGTGCCACAAGCTTCCTTTTTGTCTTCTTCTCCTAAAGGTATCAATATATGTCTTGCCATTTGAAGTCACAATATAGGTATTCTTCCTTCCATCATGAATTTATTTCCTATCATATTGCCATGGCCTTCCTAACAATAAATGACATGCATCCATGGGCATAATATCACACAACACTTCATCATTATATGATCCTATATGAAAATTCACCAAACACTGTTCGCTTACCAGTATCTTATGTTCATTCTCAATCCATGCTATCTTGTAGGGATTTGGATGTTTCAATCTCTTCAAATTCAACTTGGTTACCATCTTTTTTGAAACTAAATTATCGGTGCTACCACTATCAATGATAACTAAATACATACCTTTCCTCTAGATTTACACCTTGTTTTGAAAAAATTATTCCTTTGCAGTGGTTTCTCAATCACTTCTCCATGCATCAAATCTCTTCTTATTACTAATGACTCCCCTTTCTCTAGTTTCTCAACCAAACTAGGGGATTTGATAGGTTCTTCATCCACATAGGTTGTTCTTCTAATTTTCTCAGTCCTCTTGTCGGTACTTCCCTGATGACATTCAAATTCTCTATATCCTTCACCTCCACACTGAAAACATGTTTCTCTTAATGGTCTCTTCTTAGATTTTCCTTCATCTCTCCTATATCCATCATTATGGTAGGAATTATGACCTCTACTATCATTGCAATAGAAATTTATGTCCTCTCTTCCTTTGCAGTATGAATTATTGTCCTTCTCTTCACTATGGTAGTGTTTCCCATCCTTTTTTTGCTTTGCACATGGTCTTCTCTCTTTAGATTGTAATCCTTTTCTCTGGAATCTTCCTCTTGCGCTTCTCTATCTTTTCTTAAACTTCTTGTTCGATATTTCCTCTACTTTCAGCACAAATTGGTATGCTTCTTCCACTATTTTCATCTTCACTAGGCTCAATTCTTCTTGGATATTTGTTATTAGTTCATTGATGTACTGGACGCAACCTTCTCATTTCTTGCTTCACTATGTCCAACTCTAATGATCATTTTGTAAAATTTTTCAATATACTCCTTCACAAATTTCTCCTTTTTCCTCAAGTTTTACAATCTTTTCAACTAGTATGAATTGATTCTTCAACTTTTTCACCATCCTATCACATTTTGTGATTTTCTCTTTTCCTTTCCTTTTTCTATCCAATTGAACTTCTTTCCACCAAATAGAAACATGTTGTTTCAACTTAGTTTTTGCAAATCTCACTCTTTCCGAATCATCAATTTCTTCATATTCAAAATATTCCTCCATATCATTGATCCAATCAATCAATTCCCCAATGTTTAAATTTATTGCATAATTTTGAATTTCAATTCTAGGTCTCTTACCAATCTTGGAAATAGCTTTTAACATCTTTACCTGATCTGAATCTTCTTCTTCTTCTAGGTGTTCTTCATTCTGATTTACAACATGATCTAATTCATCATCATCACTTTTGGCCTCATGTTTACGGTTTAGAACTCTCCTTTTATCTTCTTCTATCGCATCCAATGAGACTCTCATTGCCCTCATCATCTCCAACATTTCATCCATTCATCCCACAACATTTTCCATAATAGGCACTCTTCTTAGTGGCATCTCTTCCTTGGATCCAGTGCAACTACCTCAATTTGGTGATCTAGCACAAGGTCTCAACTGCCTCACAGTTGGTGGTCAATTGAAAACACTTGCAAAACTACCTCAAGTCGACGATATGTTCACCACAAGGAATGCCTTGTTTCCCAAGGGACTCAAATCTTTCTTTGATACCACTTGGTGTAGTCACAGATGGAGGGTCCAAAAAGGATTGTCCAACCATGCAATCTAGATTTCAACACAAGAAATGATTAGCAAATAAAGATTATCATTGACTCAACAACTTGTAGTCTTACATGCATCATATACCATATATGTGGAACGGCTAGGGCTCATAGGCTTACTGTCAGACATGTATAAGAGATTGCAATTCAATCATGAATATTTCACTAATTTTAACTTATCTATCTTGCTACTATTAATGCTTATATCAACCCCAAAATATAACTAATTGTTAATAAAATATTCATGATTGAAATTTGAAATTTATATATTATTGTCCACTACTAACCAAATTAAGGTAATGAGACACACTCTCTCTCTCTCTCTCTCTCTATATATATATATATATATATATATATACCCCTTCAAGGTTGAACTTAAGAATCGAATCTGAAATTAAATACTGAAACAAAGAAACTAAAGGAAATTCCCAAAAGCCATTGACAATTCCTACTTGACTATGGCACCGTAGAATAGTATCAGTTCTTTCTATCTTAATACGCGGTGAATAATCAGAGGAGTTGGACTCGTAAAGAATGCAATGCTGTTAGTTAAGGCCAATAATGGAGAGATATTCTATGCTATAGAACAACATACTGATCAAGCAAGCTCAGATACGTGATTTGTTTTTGTGCCAGGGAATCCCGAAACCAAAATGGAATCGTGTAATGCAGCACATTGGAATACTTTCACTCGTTCCAAGATTTCACTTTCGTATTTGGCAAAGAATAAAGTTTATAATTAATCCACAACAACTTGTGCCAACCATGGCTTCCATGTATTATTAACTTTGTAAGCAATGTTCACAAGATAAAAAGGCCCACCTCTATCTTTAAAGTTAGTTTCTTGAAACAGGTCTTGAAATGACAGAATTGATTCGTTGCCCAAAACCTGTTAATGGTAGTATTGTCCCACCTTTTGGACCATTTTCACTAATAAGGAATTTCTTAAGGTCGGCAAAAGACACAGAATTCCTTTTGTAAATTGGATTCCATTACAGTCATTATTGGTTCAAAGCATCTTGGTTTTGGCATTAGCATTTGCTACAACTTAAGATTTCTATGTTCCTCTACAGTAATGGTGTTCCTACATATACTCTGAGTCCTTGGACCATTAGGTGGTGCCCCCAACATTTGCAGGTAGTGTTTTGGTCCTCTTAGATGCAAATTTCTTTCATTTTCAGTTATTAGAAAAGATTGTAACTTCTGTGTTTAATTTATCATTGCAAAAATCTTAGTGGGTCTTTTTTCCTCAGTTTTTACATTTCAATCAGATTTCTGTAGGGGTGGCCCTTTGAGATGTAAGAGGTTTTAGCTTGTTTTGTGTTTTTATTGGATGATTAATGTCTTTTTAGATGTTAGTTTACTATATTATGAAAGTTAAGGTTTGAATTAGTATATTATGACAGTTAAGGTTTGAAGGGTTTTGAGGCTGCTAAATTAATTATGGGTCTGATCTTTGTGTTTTTTTTTTTTTGTTGGTATAGTATGATATAGTTTAGCTTTCAATTTTAGTTTAGTATCTTATGATAGAGTTAAGGTTTTGAAGGTTTTAATGTTAAATTTATTATGTGTATGATTTTGTTGATATATGATCATGCAAAGTTCATGGTAATTATGATTTTGTTTTTATTATTTGCTTTAATATTAGACTTATATATTCAATTAATAGAGTTCTTACAAATCATTTAATTGTATCAACAAATCAAGAATCATTTTTTTATTTCATTAAATTATAATATAATTTTTATTCACTTAATATAAATTCATAAAATATAATATAAATTTGATACATTCCTTAATCTGTGATTTTCTTTTTAATTATTTATATTCATATTTTTTAATAATAATTTTAATATATTAATTTAAAATAACATAATATTTGAATATAATTAAAATAATTTAAACTTAAACTAATTTATCATAAATTGTTATATTACTTATTAATATTGATTAAATAGTTAAAGTAATATTTTACCTTCGATGTATTAAATGAATTGTCATTTATGTATTAATTATAGATGCAAAATAAGTATATTCCAATTGTTTTTAATGATACATTTTCAAAATAATTTGAATGGTCAATCAACCTGTTTTAGTTCTCTTTTAAGTTTTTGTTTTTGGTCAAAGTAAATGTGATTATTTAGTTTGGGTGGGAGATATTTCTATGTTTTTCTTTCCAAATGGCTTGGTTAATTTTTATTTACTTAATTTATGATTTATAATGTTTGGTGTTGTGATAAATTGTTGTAAATCTTAAATTATACAAATTCAAATTAAGTCTTATTATGTTTAGAGGCTGTTTACTTTGACATGTCATTATTTTTTAACCTTTTATAGCCTGGAATTTCTGTGGTTGGTGAGGACATGTGAATGTTTGAGTTTGGAGGTGATAGATATTTTTATGGCCTCGCTTATTTTTCAATGATGTTGCAGGTGTGTAGGATTGGTGGCCCTCTGTTGAAGGGATTCTAATTGCAGAGAGTTACATAATATTTGTTTAAACAGAAGAGGGATTGGAGAATGCAGGCAAAAGAAGGTGGGCTGAGCTCAACATCAATTAAGATCGACATTGCTGATCCCTTGCATGGAAAAAGGAGAGGTTTAAGAAGCAAAGTTGGCAATGGTATAAGCAGGTCTTTGACAAAATTGTGGGATTTCTGCAAGGAGGATCCTAGCAGACTAACCTTCTCTCTCAAAGTGGGACTAACAGTATTCTTAGTTTCTTTGCTGATCCTTGTTAGAGAACCCTATGATGTGTTTGGACCTAATGCTATTTGGGCAATTCTGACTGTGGTGGTAGTCTTTGAGCAGACTGTAGGTATGATAAGAAAAGTAAATAAATTAATGAAGTAGCTATTTCTGTATAAATAAATGATAGAAGTTACTATATTAACACAGTGGGTGATATGAAGTTATTGGTTTTGTTTGAAGGTGGCACCGTTGGAAAGGGATTGAATAGGGCACTGGGAAGTATTGCAGCAGGAGTTTTGGCTCTCCTTATTGCCCAACTTGCCCTGGTTGTTGGATCGGTAGCTCAGCCTGTAATAATTGGCTTCAGTATCTTCTTCCTGGGTACCATACAATCTCATCTTATAAGATATTTTGAATTTATTTTATTGTGTTGATGTTTGACAGTGAACTTCCACGTTGGTGCAGGCTCATTGGCAACTTTCATAAAGCAGTGGCCATCTATGAGAGAATATGAATATGGGTTTAGAGTGTATTTATTCACATTCTGTCTTATAATAGTTTCCGCCTACAGACTGGGGAATCCTGTGAGAACTACTGTAGATAGGCTTTATTCAATAACTATAGGAGGTGCTGCCCCAATGCTAGTAAGTGCTATTGTCTTTCCCAGCTGGGCAGGCGAGCAACTCCATCAACAGATTGTGAAGAATTTTGAGTATGTTGCTGATTCACTAGAAGGTATGCTTGTCTTATCTATGCTAGGCTTGTAACCATATTCAATCAAAGAGTTAGGGGTGATATTATCTAATATTTTAGGTAAAAGTATGGGTTTTGAATGGCATACGGTAAATTTACTGTCAGCAATTCATCATGACAGAAAATTTTATTTGACGGTGAATTTTTCTTCGGTGAATTTTCTGTCGATGAATTGCCAGCAGTGAATTTTCCTAGGACCTTTTTGAATATCACATCTAATAACATTTTAACAAATAAAACTACTCCCAAGTTTTATCACAAATATTGGACCCCTCCATGTATTCGGGCCTCTCCTCTGTTTAGAGTCGTGACTAATTGGGTACACCATATACTCGTTAAAAGTACAGTTGAAGGGCTTAGAGTTTCAGATATATTGAGCTTGTCGGTGCTAAGTTTTATTTATGGCATTATTTGGGAGCTAAATACTACAATTCTTTACTTTTGCAGAATGTGTGAAGCTATACTTGAAGGACGATGCTTTGGCTCATGCAAGATCTACAAATCCTGTGAATGACATGGAGTACTGCGATGAAGAACCAGCTTTTAAAAGATATACAACAGCACTGAATTCTTCTGCAAAAGAAGAAACTCTGGTACCTCCTTTGCCATCAGAATCTGATGCTTATCCAAGTAGAACACAAAAGTATTAAGTGTAGATGGATATCTCTACTAATTTTAAATTTCACTTTAGTATAAATTGATAAGCTTAGATCTTCATTGAATCAGCCCAAATTTAATGTATTATGTCATTCATTATTATGGGGTCCAGTGATATTATTGGATAATGTTGTGCTGAATAGAAAGAATTATCACAAATGATCCAATATATTTCTGTTCGATTACAGAAGTAGAATTAATTTGGAATAGAGAAAGGGAATGCTCAACACAAGCTACGATGCGTTATGGAAAAAAATAAAATGTTCATTTGTGGTTTTTATGTTTTGATTTGATTATTCTATAAAATAGAAGACTTTTAACGGAGTTAAAAATAGTTTATGGCACAGTAGATCTTGTTATTTTTGCTTTGTGAAATCCTGATCTTCTACGATTCAATTTAATAATGAACTCTCCCATTCTCTTAGTTTTTTATATATTTCAGTTGAACCTGCGGTGGTTTTCTTTCAGATATTCTTTTTCCAGATTAAATGCTTAAAGTATCGAGAGTCAAGTCATTCCTTTGATGGGCAGCTTTCATGAATAATGCTTCCTGAGACTTCTAGACTAAGATTTTTGAGGAATAATGCTTCCCAATAACTTATTCGCCCGAGAGTTCCTCATGACCTAATATAAGTCTGAAGTTGATGGACAATTTGTTTCAAATAGAATTCAAGGAATTATTTCTAGTGGTTATATATGATTATTTGGTTGTTTTTATTTTTTATTTTTGAGATTCAATTATTTTTAAAAAATTCAAAAGTATTGGATTCTTCAGATTTTTCTAATTTTAAATGAGAAATTTTAATCCTTTTAAGATATTGGAACTTTAAAACTGTTTTTTTTTTTCTATAATCTCAACTAAAAATTATATATCTTAAGAAATTTAAATGATAAATTACCATGATATTAGATATATTCAATAAAAAATTAAGCTGATATTTATTATGATAAATTGAACATAATTTTTTTTAAAGAATTTCAACTAATTCATTATACAACACCCTGAAAAAGATATCTATTAAAATTTGTTTTATGACCAGCAGTTTCCAGTATTGCTTTACACACTGTTCTTTCTTTGCTTAGATTTACTGAACTGTTTACTGCCTTTCACATTTATCATTTTTCCCATTATATAAATGAATGCAAAATCTTCTACATAAACTAAGAACAGTTTTGCACTGATAACTATGTGCAGGCCAAATCTGCAAAATGGGAACCTCCACACGGAAGGTTCAAGCTTTTCTTTTATCCCTGGGCCCAATATGTAAAAGTGGGGGCAGTACTCCGTCACTGTGCATATGAAGTTACAGCCCTCCACCGCTGCTTGCACTCTGAATTACAGGTGCATATCCTTTTTCTCAAAAGTTTCTTTTATTTTCTATTTGATTAGAATTATAAATGGCTGAGGTTAGAATATGGGGATTTTATTTTTTTTGACATGAATGCATTACATTAATGTTTTTGATTAAACTCCGGAGTTCATGGGTTTAGTAGAGACTTTAAGTCTGCAAGTACAATGGTTCAATAGGTTCAGGTAAATTTATGGTCAACGATTCACTCCCCAACAATTCCTCGCTGTGATATATTCATCGCATATACTATTCACCACCAGCAATCCATCATTGTGGTATATTCAATGTGTATACCTTTTTTATGCGTTCAACAAAATCTCTGTACTTTTTTTTTTTGGGTGCTCTTGGCCACTTAAATATTGAAAAATGTATATGTGATGAATATACCATGACGATGAATTGCTGGAGGTGAATTATATACACGAATATATATGTCACAGGAATGAATTGCTGG
The DNA here is from genome assembly GCA_007258455.2 of Sequoia sempervirens. Classification (NCBI taxonomy): domain Eukaryota; kingdom Viridiplantae; phylum Streptophyta; class Pinopsida; order Cupressales; family Cupressaceae; genus Sequoia; species Sequoia sempervirens. The sequence continues at coordinate 14,779 of VDFB02047702.1, read as the reverse complement.
TGGTGAATTGTTGAGTGATGAATTTTCCTAGAGTCTGATCCAACAGACCCTGCGTAAATGCAAGGACTGTGAACATTGATCTAGCCAGAACTTAAAAACCTGTAAACGTGCTGCTTAAACAACAATATCATGACTTAATCATCACAATATGACATGAATGACTTATATTTGTTGAATTAATATGTTTCTAAAATTCTTTTTTATCTGACTATATTTCTACCTGATTTTATCAAACAGGCCCCTCAAAAGCTGAGGAACGAGTTTGCAAAAGAGCTTCGAGATGCAAGCACACACGCTGCAAAACTAATCAGAGAGCTGGGAAGCAACATCGACAAAATGCGCAGCTCCTCGTTTGTAATGCTGTTGAAGAAAGTGCACACTACTGCAGAGCGCCTTCAGAATAAAATCGACACTCATTCTCATCTTGTCCTCCCCCTCACTTGTAAAGAATTAGAGACGAAGCCCTCATTAGTACCGTGTCCTCCTGAAGGCCTTTGCAATGGAGATAACCCTAGTGATGGAGGTGAAGCTTCTGAGATGAAAAAGCTTAGCCGGAGGCTTCATTCATGGCCTTCTCTAGAAGTAGACATGTTGGAGGAGGGGCATATGGATGACCATGCTCATGAAGTACCTAAGATTACAGCTCATGAGAGTATCAATGCTCTCTCATTCATTACCTTCGCCTCTTTGCTCATTGAGTTCCTGGCCAGGCTTGAACATCTCGTCCACACTGTCGAACAGCTTGGGAAGCTTGCAAAATTTAAACATGAATGATGGCCAAATGACCATCTCTTAGATTATTAAGGACTTGATACTATCGTGGGGCTAACTGTAGCTTCCACTTGAAATAAAATGTTAATTCTCACTACTATGACCATATTTTCTGGTGGAGTTCCAATATATTTTTTTTAATCAAGGTGAGTTGGGAAACGTAGGCAGTAAAAATTTCCTGACAGCTTGGTTTCTTAGTTAAAATATTATAGTAGAAGGCTATTGACTATGGAAAAGTTCAGTTAATCAATTTAAAAATAATAGTAATTATAATTTAGAGAAGGTTTATAAAGTATGATTTTCAAATGTATTAATATGAGTAGAGGACATTAAACTAATATTATAGTAGAAGGATATTGACTGTTGGAAAAATTTAGTTAATTAATTTAAAAATAATAGTAATTATAAGTTAGAGAAGGTTTAGAAATAATGATTTTCAAATTTATTAATATGAGTAGAGGATATTAAAATAATATTATAGTAGAAAGATATTGACTGGTGAAAAAGTTTAGTTAATCAATTTAAAAATAATAGTAATTATAAGTTAGAGAAGGTTTAGAAGGTATGCTTTTCAAATGTATTAATGTGAGTAGAAGATATATCAGTTTAATGTGGTTTATTCAAATTTAAGTTAATTATTTTTAGTTTGTTAATAGTTCTTTAGAATATATTTATAAATTTATTTTTCAAAAAATATATAATTAAAACTAATATATATATTTATTTTTATTCTTTTCATATTTATTATATATATATTGAATTAATCACATGTCTAATAAAGGCATAGGTAAGAGAAAGGTATAATTAATACTATTGTTTTCTAGTCTTCTCTTGTTTCTCACATAGAAAAAATACTTCCTACTTCCTTGCTATTGACATTTTTTATGTTCATGTTATTATAATTCATCCTTGGTATTGAATAGGCTAGGCAAAATATTGTTGTAAGAGTTGAGTTGATAGCATTTAATGTGAATGTGGTCTTTACTAATTAGTTTCTTCCCATTTAAAGATATAGCAATTTTGCTAATTATATATAACATTAAAATATTTATATAGCTATATATTATTATATTAAAATATTATTATAATATTTGTAATATAATATATAGTATATAATTTTAATGTTAAATTTATATTATCTATATTTGGAACATCATCCTTGTAGCTATTTATGCATATGAAAGGATAAAGTGAGTCATATGAAACTCATGCTTAACTAAGGTTGAAGTCACATTATTCCTTTTTATTTTGAAGTTGAATTTCTATAAAAGACATGTGTGAACACATTATAAATAGTTGCTTAGATAACAAAACATATTCCACATTGTAGCCTAATCTAGGACAACATTGTGAGACACAATTTTATCCTCAACAACAAGAATAGTGTAACTTAGCTCTATTGTATCTACTTAATCATTGTTCCATATCCAAATCTCAAATTTGAATTTTCTATCACAAATGTTCTTGGATCCCAATGGTTGATTTTCTAAGTGATCCAACTACTTTATGAAGGGAACACAATCTACTGAGAGGGGGGTGAATCAATAGATCAAATCAATTTAAAATTATTTACTTCAACACATATAATCAAGAGACTTAAATCAAAACAACTACTCATAATCAAGCAATCACATGAGTACACATTCACACATGAGAAGAAAAAATATACATGGAAACCCAAGATGGAAAAAACCATGATGATAATAGTTGCTTGGATCTACTGTCCAAATATAGCCTCACAATTTGTAAGAATATAACAAACTTGTGTTGTGTCATCCACCTCCCAGGAGCACCATCTACAACAAAATACCTTCACGAATGCATGAGAGAAGCACACAGGCTATTTCACCAAAGATGAGTGAATAAATTTGAGATATATTACACAATGTACAAAGTGCCTTATAAAGGCATGATAATATGTGGCGGGTGTAAAACTACCTGACCAACTACTTTATTTGAGAATTATTATTAATATAAAGGCACTTTGTACATTGTGTAATATTTTCTAAGTGATCCAACTACTTTATGAAGGGAACACAATCTACTGAGAGGGGGGTCAATAGATCAAATCAATTTAAAATTATTTACTTCAACACATATAATCAAGAGACTTAAATCAAAACAACTACTCATAATCAAGCAATCACATGAGTACACATTCACACATGAGAAGAAAAAATATACATGGAAACCCAAGATGGAAAAAACCATGATGATAATAGTTGCTTGGATCTACTGTCCAAATATAGCCTCACAATTTGTAAGAATATAACAAACTTGTGTTGTGTCATCCACCTCCCAGGAGCACCATCTACAACAAAATACCTTCACGAATGCATGAGAGAAGCACACAGGCTATTTCACCAAAGATGAGTGAATAAATTTGAGATATATTACACAATGTACAAAGTGCCTTATAAAGGCATGATAATATGTGGCGGGTGTAAAACTACCTGACCAACTACTTTATTTGAGAATTATTATTAATATAAAGGCACTTTGTACATTGTGTAATATTTTCTAAGTGATCCAACTACTTTATGAAGGGAACACAATCTACTGAGAGGGGGGTCAATAGATCAAATCAATTTAAAATTATTTACTTCAACACATATAATCAAGAGACTTAAATCAAAACAACTACTCATAATCAAGCAATCACATGAGTACACATTCACACATGAGAAGAAAAAATATACATGGAAACCCAAGATGGAAAAAACCATGATGATAATAGTTGCTTGGATCTACTGTCCAAATATAGCCTCACAATTTGTAAGAATATAACAAGTGTTGTGTCATCCACCTCCCAAGAGTACCATCTACAACAAAATACCTTCACGAATGCATGAGAGAAGCACACAGGCTATTTCACCAAAGATGAGTGAATAAATTTGAGATATATTACACAATGTACAAAGTGCCTTATAAAGGCATGATAATATGTGGCAGGTGTAACTTTGATGAGTTTGAAGCTTTTCGTCTTTAACATTTTCACTACCTTCATAATTGTTGTGTAATTTATCTGATACTTCCTTCATTGTCTTGCACTCCATGACCTTCACAAACTCAGAGTTAGATAAACTACATAAAATAGCATTTCTTTCCTTATCATTATTTTCACAAGTCTTCTTTTTGGCCTTCCCTTAGAGCATTTTCAAGAATCATATTCGCCTATAATTGATTGCCAAACTTTAAGTCCTAGGGAAATCAAATATGCTTCCATCCTTACTTTCCAAAATGTATAATTAGATCCATAAAAGAGTGGTGACTGATTTGTAGAGAATCCTTCTTGAGGAACTGAGTGTTCCATACCGAATCTACCTCAAGTTGTTAAGCTTATTCAAAGGAACTTGGCTTTGATACCAATTGAAGGGAACACAATCTACTGAGAGGGGGTGAATTAGTAGATCACATCAATTTAAAACTCTTTACTTCAACACATATAATCATGAAAATTGAATCAAAAGAAATACTCATAATCAATAAATCACATGAGAACACTAGATATATGTGGAAATCCAAGATGGGTAAAACCAATACATGACAATAGCTACTTGGATTTACTATCCAAATCTAGCCTCACAAAGTAGGAATATAACAAGTGAATTTTACAATACGAAGTAGGCACAAACCTACTAGAGACACAAATCCCCAATTTTATTTGTAGGCACTAACCTAATAGAGACACCAATCCCAAATATAAAGATCTGAGCACCAACTCAATGAGTAGAACACCAATCCTACAAGGTTACAAAGATGGAGCTTGTAGTTCTTCAATGTTGGTTACATAACTTACATAAGATCTAAACTTCATTCAATACTCTACTATACTCCTTATGATCTTTGGATGATGGCACACACCAATTGAGATGCAATTCACATTGAATAACACTTTCTTGCACAACTACTCTTACACACTTACACACATACATTCATTTACTATCTTCTCTTCAATGCTTATCATGCGAAGTGAGATTATTATTATACACAACACATTACAATAATCTCAATTCATGTTGGTAAGGGATTCACAATTAAGGGTGAGTGCAAGATCATGGGCATAAAAAAAGTGGTTGATGAATTATTTATCTGAGTTTGATGTAACAAAAAGGGTTTATTGAGAAAATTGTCAGCTTTCCAAAAATATAAGATACATGCCTTATTTGGAATTAAATAGATAGTTATTATTGATTTTCTACCTACATTTTGACTAAAGTCTTGATTGATAGGATGATTGAAAAACATCTATAATTCTTGAATGATTTTACATTTTTTTAATTTGAAAGATGTTACACATTCTATGCTTCCCATATTATAAGATAAAAAAAGAAAAAATGAATTTCATAAATTTTTGACCAAGTTATGGTGGGAAGACAAACAAGTTTTAATATTTTTAAAAAGTTTTAATTAAATATTCATAATTAATTATTTACTTGAAAAAAATATAAAAAAAGGCAACACATTTAGGCATGTGTCCTCAACTTATATTATAAGTTTCAAAAAATAATATTTTTTTTGCTTGTACTTAGGTTGGTCATTTGAACATACACCTACTTTTTATTTTTTCTTGAAAATTTAGTACTAGTGCATTGAAATTTCAAAATTTCACCAAAAAGATTTACTTATTTCCAAAAAAGGAATAGTATCTTAGAAACTATATTCAATTTGCTACAAATTTTGTTCTTACATTTTTTCAAATTATGTTAATAACATATTCAATTTTTTATGTTAAGTTTCCTAACTGTATTTTTCTGAATTTTCATTGCCACTTAAGGGCCTAGTTTGGACCCCCATGATCCTGCATTGACCCTTAACCAAGATGACATAAGGTGGACCTAAATTCAAATTACATGAAACATGTAATAGGTCAGTCCTAAAATAAATTATTTTCCACCAAAAGAGCATGATGTCGTGTGCTTTCACATAAACCTTAACCTGGACCTATTTTGTCATCCCATGTTATCTTCAAATGACACACGCTACTAGTCATTGCCACATAGTTTTGAGACCTTCACTGGTTGATTAATTAGCAAAATGATGCTTATGTCAGTTCAAAAAATTCACATGCTGAAAATAACTTCTGAAAACTCTATAATATGATAGAACATGTGTAGACATACTCTCCATTTAAACCACAGCCAAAATCTCCTTCAGGAAGAAGTATATAACATAAATTTATTATCAGAGAAATCTCTCTACCCTAATTAACTAACCTCGAGCATTCCATATCAGATTAGATTCATGTTCCAAAAATGTAAGTAGTAAGCAATTAGATTCACGTTCCAAAAATGCACTTATAATGATAATTCAAATACTACTGTATTCAATATTCAACTAGCAATACTCCTTCTTAGTCCTTACACCTTTGACATCAATGAACTCCTTTGACATTAATGAAATCCTTTGATATCAATGATAACCTTTGTTCAAAACTTTATGCATCCTGTATTGTAACAACATACAATGCTCCAGGATAAAATATTAAGACTATTATGAACCCTATATTATTAGTGTTTAAGTTAATGAGTGTTGCATTGTTTAATAAGTTACATAGGGATTGTAATACAATACACAAGCTATTTTTCAAACATATTACAATGAATCTGATGAATTGTAAGAAACACATATTGATATTATTTCTACTTACAATTATTTCACAAAGTAGCCAATATGCAAACCTTATTTTAATTTAGGTATTTGTAAGGAAGAGACCCACTCAAATCACTAATGATTGAGATTTATATCTTAATTATTTTATAAATTTAAGTTTTTCTATATTATCAATAAAGATATTTACTTTTCCCCCATTCAATGAATAAGCATGATCACAATGTTAGAGATAGTACTCTAATGCCAAAGACACATTCAATATGTAGAAGGACCCTAAAAGATGTGCCACTTGTATGGAAAAAGAGCAGAAGAAATATACAAAGGGTTTAAATGTAAATGTAGACACCTAAAATTGTCCTAAGCATATCACACATCTCGATTCCACTTACTAACATCATTTTCCTTATTATCACCTAATTCCTCCATTTAATTAAATAATTTCCAATTATTTGCTTAAATTTACTTTATTCCCCTATTAATTGAATAATTGAGGTTATTTGATTAACTCATCATTTTCATACTATTTCCTCCACTTGATTAAATAATTCCAACTATTTAATTAAATCCATCATCCCACTTGATTAAATAATTCCCAATTATTTAATTAAAATCTTAATCCCTCTCATCCTCACAATTAAATGATTTTCATAAAATTATTTAATTGACCGATTTTCCTCAAACCCTCCAACTTGCACAAAGAATATTCCTTTTTCAAAAAAGTCCATATTCTAAATTAAAATTCAAATATCTTCTTCCCTCCAATTCAAAATTTCTTCAACCTCTTTTCCATGAAATTAGGGATATTTTGGGATCTCATGAATCCTCGACCCTTGATCTTGCCTCATCTCCTTGATTTCCTCTCAACCATTGATCCTCAAATTTAAGTTGAACATTGAATAGAATTCCTAAAATCTATAAAAAAAAGCCTCTCCAATATGAAATTTATTCACAATTCTCATAAGCATAGGCACTCTATAGAATTTTTGAGTCATTTCTTGAGCATTTGAGCACCTATTTTGTGAATCCCACCTCTCAGATCAAAATTTTGCAACATGGATTATGCCCAATTTGAGCAATCCACACCACAAATTTGTTGGGAAAATGTGTCTCGACCTTGCAATTATATAAGGTTTATTGTTGATAGGATGTATTTAATATATATCACCCATATATATATATATATATATGTATGGGTGATCCCACAATACTAGTTTACAATTTTTGGCCAAACTGGACATTGAACTGAATTTTTTTAATTAAATCTTCACTTTTGGGAACCTATAGTGGCTAAACCGTAAGGAATTTGAAGACAATGCAAACTAATGATTTGTGACATTTTGTCTATAGATTCTATATATATATATATATTTTGGAATCAAATTGCACTTCTTTTTCCATCTCCTTCAAAAACTAGTTTTTAACAGTAGACACCATTTTTAAAGAGTGATGTCATTGGCTAACACATAACTTTTTTTCTATGAAGGATAAAATTCTTTTTTTTTTTAAATTTAGATTCGTAACTATGATATCTAGTGCATGGAATTGGTTTCATAACATTTCAATGAATATTTTTTCTTAATTAAGTTTCAAAGTCAAACCTTTTACAATTTAGACATGATTTGTTGGCTAAAGCATAAATTTTTTTGTATGTATCAAAATTCATTTTTTTGTATGGATCAAGGACATCAATATTTAGTGTAATGATATTTTTCAATTTTTTTTTGATAATCTGCTATTTTTCTACATGTGCAGAATAGAGAGCTTGATTTTCGATCAAAAACCTATGTTTAATCAAACTAAAAAATAAAATACATAATAAAATCAAAACATATTAAAATTATATTTGATGGATAGCTTGTTCCGAGGACTACCATCATCCAATTGGGTCTGTAAAGTCTCCTCCATTTTCATCCTCAACCTGAACTTCGAAGAGTAAAATTTTGCAGAAATTTGGTGCAAGAGGGGGAGAAGGGGGGGGGGCTCCACTCAAACCCCCCTTCAAGTGAACCCCCATTGACCTTTCGAACAAATGGGGGTTCGCTAGAAAGGTTAGTGAACCAAAATTTTTTCTTTGTTTTATTTCGTAAAATGTGAAAAATGAGGGACCAATCATTTAATAAGGTTCACTCAAAGGGGGGTTTGAGCAAACCCTTTTTGGGTTCCTTCAGACCCTAAGTTCGTTTGAACCCCCCAAAATTTAAAATTTTCTTCATGGGGGCATTTTTTGTAATTTTCCTTCCTCAACGGAATTGTAAACCAATTTTGTGGGATCACCCATATATATTTCCTAGTTACACCAATAGGTGTATACATTAGGAGTATAGGAGTGAAAAGTGAGCATGTTAACAAAAACTCTTAAATGACTGACATACATTAAATAATGATATATTGTAAATCTAAACCATTCATTATTAGGTTTTAGATTTGATGGTAGATATTTTGTTAGCTTATCTTACCCTAGAAGGTAACCCTATTTTATGAGGGCATTTTATTACGTTTGATGATGGTGATGTATTCTGAGAGTCTGATAGCGGTCGTATTGTCTCTAGATCTCTAGTGGTGATACTCCTATGAGAAGCTTGATTTGCAAGTATATTGTAATCTTTGTGATTTCTAAATAATATATTGGGTGGCTTTTCAAGTGTGGGGTTTTTCTCTTGAAAGAATTTTCCCCATGTAAATCACTATGTTGTGGTTGCATGATATTTATGCTTATTTATGTTTAAGTTTCTGTAATTGTTGAAAATATTTGTAAAGTTTTGCATTATTCTCCTCTCAAGATTAGTGTAGGAAGTTTTTCTGCTACCTTAGCTTCCTTACAAGTGGTATTAGAGCTTGATCACCTTTGGTTTTAGTTGTGGGTTGTTAGTTCATCTAGATTTGAGTGGGAGCTTGTGAAAAAGACACTTTGTGATATTATTGTAGGAATTTTTAGATGGCAAGTTCATCAAGGAGAATAGAGGTGGATAAATCTTTTAGAAATAATTTTGAGATGTGGAAGGTAAAGATGGAGGATCTGTTGATAGATCGAGATTATTGGGATGTTGTTGATGAGAATGTTTCAAGACCTATGGATCCTACTCAAGCTACTCAATATGATGTTATGGATCATAAATCGAAGGGTCTAATTGTAATTTGCTTGACATACTCTATTTTAATTAATGTTCATGAAGAGACCTCTACATAGAAACTATGGAAGAAGCTTGGTGAGATGTATCAGGCCAAATCTTTAGTGAACAAGATTTTCTTAAGGAAGAAATTGTATTCCTTGAGAATGGAAGAGGGTGGAGGAATCATTGATTGCTTAGAAGCATTCAATATGTTGCTAGCTCAATTAGCAATAGTTGGTGTCAAAATGGATGAGGAGGAGAAATGCCATATCTTGCTTTGTTCTTTGCCTAATTCATGGGATTCTCTTGTTATGGATATTGGGAGTACTTTTGTTATCTTGAAGATTGAAGATGTGGTGGGTTCTTTAATTTTTAAATAAATGAGGAGGAAGTTATATATTGTGCCTATAGCACACACGCCTCATTCAGACAGGGAACCCCCTCTTTTCGTTTCACTTTCGCTAAGTCGGTCCACCTTTGCTTTGAGTTTTGTGCCCCCATTGTTGAGCTTAAGTTGGTCACAAGCCTTAGGTTTTCCATGTCCATCTTGGCCAAAGTCATTCACCTAAGTTTCATGAGGTTTTAGGCCTTTGCGAAAAATGCCTTGCAGATTTCCTTCCTCCTAAAGTCGTCCTGCCCTTTGCTATTTGCAGGTTTCCCTATGCGGAATTTCATCTTCACTTGTCTATTTGCTACACCATTTTACCCATGTCCACCTATAGAGGATTTCCCACACACAGGCTTCACACTCATCCTTGCCTCTCAATTCCTCACTAGATGTCCTTTGTGGCGTGGGTTTTTGCATGACCACCAACCCATGACTCATCATACCTACAATTAATGCTCAACATTAATGGTGAGTTTTCCTATATAAATCCCCATGACCCACTTGTCATTTTCAATTGGGAATTTCAAATTTGAAGAATGAAAAAGAGAGCTTTGTGTGCAAAAGGTTTGAGAACTTCAATTACAGTTGCTCCCTATGTGTAAACTGTTAAAAGGTGTAGGACAACTGAGAAGGGGGTGAATCAGTTGTCACCAAAATTAAACTCAAAGCTTCAACTCTTATCAATTTCACAACCACACTATTCTGTTATTAAATATGAACATGAAATGTAGATAACAGAAAGAAAAATCAACACAATGAACACTAGATTTTACGTGGAAAACCCAATAAGGGAAAAAACCACGGTGAGGATTAACTCACAATATAAAGTGATAGAAAAACTAAATACAAAGGCTCACTTCCTACAAAAAGGATTCACTATTCATCAAGGAGGCTCACTGCCTACTGATACAAAAGAAAACAAAAGATCCACCACAACAATTTACACACATCTGTAGCCTTGATCAGAAGATTGCAGAAACCTTCAGCTCACTACCTTCAATAATCTAACACAATGAAGTATTGCTGCCTCAACTCACTTTCAAACAATTATGCTCTTCACTTATGGCTTACTTTGTTACTTTGCATCATCTAAACCTTCACATCACGAATTGCATTTATACCATCTTCAACCTTAGAAAATATCTCCAAGGTCGGCCACATACTCTTCATTTCATAAATTCAAATTAGGTCAGAAACTCAACATTCTCGCGATGGAAAGGAATGAGAGTGGACCAATCAAGCACTTAAACAAGACCAAAAGCAACATCTCATATCAACCACACACTTCCTTAATTAAATTTATTTCTTCATATGAAGTGTAAACACTAGGTCGGCCAAACCTAATGAAAACAAAAATAATCAGTGAGGTACACGCTTTTCAAGATAACACATGAACATCATAACATGCTTCATCATGCATGAGAACATAACTTAGACACTTCCAGTTACATCTGCAATAGGTGTAACAACCTTTGAACACAAAAATCTTTCCAACAGTCCATCCAGACCATGCAAACCCACACAACTCTGAAACTCAACTTTCGGAGCACCAAACCTTGAACATTTCTGCCAAAACTTAGAGAAAATCATTATAAAATGTATTCTAGATCCGCAAGACCTAAAAAAAAATGCAGAGGATTGTGGAGCGAAAAAAATTATCCCAGTCCACAGAGAACCAACTATGCCAAAAAAATTCACACACCAGTGAACACAACTTTCACCTGCCATCAAACCAACCACAACAAATCAGGAGATATCACCAAAAAATCACCAACAACAAACCTTCAGATCCACACAAGCATAGGATCAACATAGGAGAAACACATAGCACATTTTGAACACATACATAACTCCGACTTCAATCTTTATTAATTTTCTCAAAAGCACTGGTAACTCATCATTTCAGCACATCTGCAACATCAAGGATAACTCCATGTACTCACAAAATCTCAATAGTGTCTCAACTATACATGCACAATCTGCAACATACTGAACTGTGTTGACATCAATGACAAAATTAATGACAACACCACCAAACATGCGCATACTTGCAACACAAACAGGGTATGCACTTGAGCACTCCTTGCTTGTCATTTTGGCACCGTCAATGAGTTGTAGGTTAGGGTTTAAGTGAAATTTTTAAATTTAAATTTAAAATGGAAAAAATCCCTGGCTCTTGAAACCCTCAAGTAATCTTTGCGGGATTTCTAATTGGGAAGCATGCCTTGCAAATTCCGTTTGAATTGACAAAACTAGTGGTGACCCTCATGCCCCTCGATCCCACGCTTAGAACATGAATGAAAGTGAAGACATTCATCACTGTGAATTTGGATTATCGCATGCCCTTGTGTGGAACTCTGCTCCTTCAATGTCATATCCAATGGTGGCATCCTTACATCCCTCCGCCTTAATTTTCCAATGTGTTAATAATTAAACTTTGAACCTTCAAGATTAAGCCCTCTACTGACCCACCTTTTCAGGTCTTCGCACCTGGGTTATCGCTCCTCCATCTCTATTGTTTAATGGTGAAGCCTTCACTATCTTCCGCCTAGTTCTGTTCACAACCAAGTACATTAACCTAAATAAAAAGGCCTCAAAAGTGCTAAGGTTCCACTGTGGGTCCACTCATGCAGGACGTTATTGAGGGGATTTCACCTTAATTCAACTATTTTCTAGCAACAAGACCATCTCCCTGTTGTGCGGCCTTCATACCCATCACCTTCGTAAGCCCAACATTGGAGTTTGAAATGAAAAAGTTTCTAAGACAAAATGATTAGGTGGGTTCACCCTTGGGAGCATCCACCATTGGAAGGTCATCTCCATGTGACTATTGTTTAATGGTGAAGTCCCTGTGTTGCTCTGTTATGTGGGTCCCACACTCTCGATTTTTGTGAACATACCCTTTGAATGTAAACAATGAAAATCTCAAGCCCAAGTGTTCAGGCGGGTCCACTCATGCGGGCTGCCCCTTGTGGAATGACATCAGACCTAAGTCACTATCTAACAATGATGACCCCATGATGCCCCACTTTGCGGCCCCAAGTCTCCCAACAAAGTGACCAAGCATACTTTATCATGCACACTGAAGGGGTTAGAACCAAGATTAACCAAGTCTTGAAGCCTTGCGGGTTCAGCTATTTGGAACTCTGCTTGAGGAACACCACCTATTCTAGGCCATTGTTAAACAAAAAACTATCAATAGCTTCTTGCCTCATGGCTTACACATTGCAAATCCATGCATTGACTCAAAAGATTACTCCAATGAAGGACAACAACTACAAGTGCCTCCATCCTAAATTTACACTCGTGCTCAATGACCTTCTGCCAAACTAACTCAACAATCAAAGCGTGCACAAATTCATAGTCGGGTGGCCACTTGCAGAAGTTTTCCTTCCTAGTGCCATTCCTTAGGGTTTCACCCTGGTGGCAGAATCCCACACTTCGAGACCTGCATTTCTACAAAACTTACAAGAAATATTCAAATGATGAAATGTAATGAATGTAATGATCTTTTAAAAGTGTGTGGGTATCTTTGATGATATAATTGCATGATCTAACTAACATTTTCCTTCCCAATTCATCAAATCACTTACTACACCTTTTGTGTGTAGAATTTATGGAACCTGCTGAAGGACTAGCAGAGAAGCTAGTGGAGAAAATTGATAAAATAAAGAAACCAACAAGGACTCCAAGAGGGAAAGAGCAGAAAGAATAAATGAAGTATGAGTTCCATGGGGTAGAGTGTATCTCAAAGATCACTTCCAATTGGGACAAAGTCACTGAAATTGATCTGGGGAATGTCAGTATTGATGATTTTAGATGAAGGTTCATGGTCGATCCTAAGACAAAGGAAGCCTTGAGAATCAAGAAAAGTGGACTTGCAAAGGTAGAAGGATTTCCTCCTACTCTAGTTGCTCCAGAATCAGTAATGGCTTGTCAGGAATGTTATCACCCTCATAATAGAAGGATAATCATTGGGGATGGAAGAGTATTGGCAAACCTATCTCCCAAGTCCATTGGGAAAAAAATTGGCATTCTTGTGTTTGACGAAATGGAGGTAGTTGAGAAGGGATTTTCCTTGAAAGTATGGCAAGAAGATCCTATTGGCTGCAAAAGGACCATCAACCAGACATGGCCAAAAGAAAAGAGGGGCAGTGCTAACAAGGTGCCTCAAACACTATACATAAGTGATTTTGTAGAAGAATCCAACAACTTAGTCACGCTTCTAAGAAGAGTAATGGGCCTCCCCACTTCCTCACTCTTTGAGGAATGGATGTTCTATTTTGTAGAGGCTATTCTCTGAGGTAAGGCCAAGTTCCACTAGGCTAAAATGATAAGTGAGAACTTGGACAATCAATTTGTGGTGGTGAAGAAGACTTCATAGTTTTATATGACATCTTATTTGGTCTACCTCCCGATAGTTAAGTTCCCATATAAAGGATTGGATTGCATTGGGACATTGGGGACAAAGAAGGGGTAACTTAGGATGCATGATTGCTACCCTCAGTTTCAATATAGGAACTTCAAGAAAGAGTACAAGAGAGTCAACAATGCCTTCATTGGGCATATCATTCACACTCTATCAGGAGAGTAGCATAGGAGAATGTCCCATAGTGCTAAATTAGTGGTGAAGGGTAAATCAGTTATTGGTTTATCCAATTCCAAAATTTTACATATATTAGAGCAAAGGGATTCTCAAGAAGACCCTACCAGTTGCCCCATTACCAAATGATAGAATCATATGTCTAAAGCTTACTCAGCAGTTGCAGACTTCCCACACTTTATTGCACAATAAACACCATGTCGAGGTCCCATATCCCGTCACATTTGTATAGGGAATATACTCTTTCCCTATTGACCCATGCGTAGAGTACTCCAAGAAGGAGCTTGCTGAATA
>VDFB02047701.1:0-88843 GCA_007258455.2 Sequoia sempervirens | reverse complement strand
CTATGTAACCTATGTCACTTACCTATAATAAGATTGGTCCATGAATGTGACTAAGCTCTCCATCTCCTCAATTGTCAATATTTTTAGTGAAAAATTGCTACCAATCATACTTTACATGTGGTATTCTCTCAAAAACATCATGTAGGCTCTTTGTAGCAGTATGTCCTAGATAATGTTAACTCACCAAGTTTAATAGAATGTGATATGGTCATAATTCTTTGTTTTAAGAAAACTAAAAAATTCCTAAAGGAGTTTTGAGTAAGTTAAACACTTCTAGAAAATGAACCATTATTTCAATACTTTTGATCATGTGAAGCTATCTACCATTATTAGAATTGGAGAAATGAATAGGCTACCTAGCTCTCCCTTGTCAATATATTCACTTCAAATGATAGAATTCACTAACTCATTTTGTTATGGTACTATCTCAAGTAAAAATTAGTGGTTGTGTAATTTTAGAGACCTATGTTTTACTTAGTGCAACTTTCCTAGAACTAAAATTGATATAACATCAAGGAAATTATATGTGCACTAAGGTATATCAAATTTAATTGCTTCATTATATAACATAAAAAATTATCATTCTTGATAGTTTCAAACTAGGTTTTTCTCCCCACTATGTGCCTGGACCTATTATGCATTAATTTCCCATTTTTATAACCTTTATTAGAAAATCAAACATGCGTATTCAAACTATGCATTTAATTTTTTTCCCTTGACACTTTTGATTCGTAAAAGGAAGGGATCTAGTCTAGGAAACACTACATTCTAGACCCCCTATGTTGGCCCCAAATTTGAATATGTCAGTGTTGTTAATAATTTTAATTTCCAATTTCAAATGTCAACTAACAATATTTGATTTTTTCAAGAAATTATAATTATTACATATAAATACATAGTATTTTGACCATTTGAATAAATAAAAAATTTTGGAGAAGAAAGTAATAGTCCTAGAAGAATTCAAGAGTAGTCAAAAGAAAAATTATCAGTATTATTGTAAAATTTCATCATTTAAACATTTTGTATGATTTTTTTTTAACTAACAACTGTTGGTTATCAAATTAAATGAAGTCAAGCAACAATTGATCCTTGAAAGTGATGAGTGTGACTTTAGTCCATAAAGGTGATCAGATATAAGTGGTGAGTTACAAAAAGTTTTCAATTCATTACTTATTTGTCAATTATCCTTTATCCATGATTGAAGGAAACACTCTCTTCTATCATAATTTTCCATTGTGGAGGTAAAAATACCAACATGGGGTTTTACTAGGGCATTACCCTATATGGAACAACCCTTCCTCTTCTCTCATGTGTGTAGGTTGTAGATCTAAATTAAGTTGAAGGAATATTTAAGGATACTAGTTTAATCATGCACTCTAACCCTACAAGTCATGAAATATAACTTTTATCATCAATTGATGAAGTTCCGACAACAAAACCTATAGGATATCAGCTATACACCGGTGTCTTGAAGCCTACATTTTTAGATTTAAAAAAAACAAGGTCATTCTAGGGCATATTTCACCTTAACAAAGCAATATCTAGCTCAAAATTACATGTTAGGTACATCTATGTTTTCCCTTCTCATTTCTAGAACTTAAATTTCTATGTCTACATCCATTTTGTCATAAATCATAACAAATCATTGCATTTACATAGTTTTCATAGTTAGATCATTGTATTTATCAATTACTCAATCAAATTCACATCAATCCCACACACACCACCCTAAATAATTGTCTTAAAGCTCCGATCCACCATTCTAGCTCTCCCTAATAGGTTTGTGTCCAAGTGGTTCTCTAGGTCATCTTTAATCCAATTAATCCAAATTGGAAAGAGGGTCTTAATTGTTTTCCCAATGAAACATTTTGTTTAACCTAACTATTCCAAACACCTTAGCACATCTAAAATTTGAAGCTATCATTTCAAAAATTTGAATTAGATCTTTGGGTGTTTGGATTCATCATTTAGGCTTGCATATTCATCACAAAAAAGCATTAAAAAAGGAAAAATAATGTATTGAATTTTGTATATAGGGTAAAATTTGGTAATTGCAAAAAAGGATTAGTTCATGTTTGCATTAATAACTTGCATTAGGTCTGAAGTAAAATTTGAAATTATTCAAAACATTTATTTAGGAATTTCATATAGTAAAAAAGTGGAAACATGCATTATTATTGTTGCAAAAATCATACAAGATTTCAATTTTTTATTTCTTTCAAGATAAGATTAGTCAAATTCAATCCTTTACATTCTAAAAATTGTTTCCATTTTGCATTAATAATTAAGTATTTTGAAAGTTGCTTGCATCATCATGTTTCATATTATAAAATCATAAAATCCATCAAATTAGAATCTAAAATCATTTACTGTCAAACCTGCTCAATCACATAAAAGAACTCTTAAATACTATATAACATATTCAAAGTTTTATTTTACTAAAATAACCTTGCCATTTTGTGGTGTATTGCACTCTAGACTAGATAGATTTAGCTGAAATTTTGATCACAAACCTATTTTTGTGTCATGTGTGTGGCTTTCCTTTTTTATTTTACATTCTATGTGGTTTTTTGTGACTATCTTGTATCATTCTCGTACAGTATACTTTATTTAGTATTGTGAAACTCATATGAGCTTCATGACCTTGTGTCTTACTACTAATACCCTTGTGAGATGACAACTTAGATTTATGACATGTCTCATGTTATAACTATAGCTAGTGTGCAGCATGAGTCCTCTAACTCTTTCACACAAGGTATGGCTTCAACCCAATCTATTTTGGATTATATTCCTCACCACACATTACTTTTGACCACCCTACAATCTAACATTTATGTGAACTGAAACATAATACACATGCAAAGGAGGGTATGATAATCATAGACTAGTAAGCTCCACAAAAATCTTAGTAGGATCCATTCTAGAGGCATTCAATATTCACAAGCTAACAAAGTCAAATATTTGTTAGGTGAACCATAAACCAAAGCATCACAAGCTATTGAAGTATGATATTCATGAGGTGATATTTCTAGAAGTAGAAGAATGAGAAACACACTAGGGCTAGTGAGGACTAGTTTTCACTAGGTATGATCCCTTATCAACCATATCAAGAACTATAGTCCCAATAATATTGATAAGGAACTACTCAAAATGATAAAAAATCCAAGCCAACATATCACCAAAGAAAATGTGTATGAACACAGTGAAGAACATAATGCAATTCATACCCCTACGTTAAAGTAATTCATACCCCTACCTTAAAGTAATTCATACCTACATAATGTGTATGACAAGGGGTTGCCCCAAGACAAAGTCACATAACAAGACAAAAGATGACACATAAGGGATCCATGGATCTAGGGTCAATATAGACCTTTGATAATATATAATATGATTATGCTGAAAATTGACATCATTCCCCAAAACACCCATGGAACTACGAACATGATGGAAGAAATGCATATAGATATGATAAAGCAAACCTTTTGGGTCAACATGGAGGACATATGAATTCCAACCTTGCATCATACCCAAAAGGAAGACAAAAGAAAATAACTAATATTTATGATAAAAAGAGGAATGGAGATACAAATAGATGGATTTCATAATAGATTCATTTTATTTGTATCATTGTGACCATTGATTCCCAAATCAACAAATGAAATGAGTCCTAAAGAGAGACACTCTCTCATACCCAGACTCAATGGGTTGTTGTGGCCAACAAACAAGATTCAATCAAAGAGACTGAAATCCTCTATACTTTTGGCTATGTTAAACCAAGGAGGGTAATCTCAACAGTATATTTATAGATACTTGTGTGCTAAAGTACCAAATACAATGTAAATAGATGGTTCTCCTCCAATTTTTCAAAATAAACGGTACTCTAAAGGCTTGGCTAACCTCTACAGTAATGTCTCATTTAAACATGAGAGATGTTATTCATTGAAATGAGCTCAACACATAAACAAATTGGGACTGATAAGTAAATTTTGATTTAAAATGTAGCTGCTCACAAACAATATCAGGAAACTGTAACTTCAAAGATCAGTGCCTAATCCTAGGGTGGAGTCACCTAAATCAAATAATTTCCAACTTATCTCAATATTCATTATGTCATAACTATACTTATCATGTGATGTATTACACCATTTATACTAGAAACCAAACTAGTCATACTTTATCCATCCAAGCATACAGTTACACAAACCTCTGTTTATGCTCATACAATTTAATTCATTCTTTCAATGGAAGTAACAACACAGAACAAACATTCATGGAAAAAATAGAAGACAAATAACATAAACCCTTGATTTCTTTTATTCATAATCTATGCACCGTGTACCACGGAGACAACTAACTTAGAATATATAACCATTTACATGTAAATATAACATTGTTGTGGATAAGTTATTCATTACATTACTCAAAAAAACTTTAGAAACCTAAAACTAACACTATACATATGAGACCCTATTACAAGAGTATTCCCATGACACAGAAAATAATGAACAACCTCCTCTCTGAAAACAAAAAATATGCACCTAAGGAAAGTGAAAAACCCTAAATGAAGATCTCCCTATGACATCTGGCACATTCAAGTCCATAGATTAGTATCTTCCTTTGCTTGTTGAAGAAGTTCCTATCTGCTCTTTGATTCACACATCATCCTTGACTTTCCCTACAATTGGAAATATTCTCTTATTAGAAAAACTCATCATTCTCTTCATTCAGCCTTTTACCCATGTTGAAAATGACTTTACTTGCAAAAGACTTCACCTCCTCGCCATCTATTATAAAAAACCCTTGCATTTTCCCTTTGTTGTACAATTTTTTATTTTTTCACCTACATGTTCACCACTTGCTTTATCTACAACTCAAAGCTTTTTACTTCCATGGTGAAAAAACCTTCATTTTACTCTATCTGTGCATTTGATTATCTTCCAGCAAAGAATAATATTTCTCAAATTTATTTAAAAAGTGGAGGCCTTTTAAAACTTTCTCAGGAAAATATAATATTTTACCCATGAATTTTCAAATTAAATTCTCAACAATACAATTTTTTTAATTTTATCTTGAAAGATCAAAATTTCACTTTATTGGGCAATAAAATAATTACCCGTGCCTCTATATTTTGCATTTTACTTGTAGCAAAGATTAATGTTTTCTATGAAAACATTAAATAATTTTCACCATCCATAGTAAAGGTTGAAACTTTAAACATTTTCCCCTTCGTTATTTACCACAGGGCCACCAAGATTTGTACAAATATTTACCCATCATCATGCATCGTGAATAGAATGAGGGAGATAAAAATATAATAGTGATGCCCAACCAAAGTTTATTTTATTTTCTGAAGGCATCAATTTTTTAAATTAGGCCATCAAAAAATTCACTCCTGTGCACTTTATCCTTTTGTTTTACCTTCATGTTTTAATCACATACCTATTTCTCTGTTAAAAATTTATCAAATTCCATGAGTCCCACCACATTCATTAAATATGAGAACTCTCATCGCACATCTCAGATAAAAAGGAGAGAGGAAATATTTATTAGCGATTAGTAATGGAGACAAAGTAGCTTTTCCCATCGCTAATAAAATGAGAAAATGCATATCAAAACAATGATGGGCGATATCATCACGCCATCGTTAATGTGTCTGGGAGAAGTGAAATGAAATAAGGATGAGTGATATTCCTCTCATCCATTGGAGTCCTTCATTCTCTTTTGTTCTGCAACTTTCTTGGGAACTTTGACGAAATTTCTTGTACCCATGGCAAGAGAAAATGTACAGGTCGTTTTTCTTGATGCAAGGGCGTTTTCGTAGTTGCTGGCAACAAAAAATCATCACAAAAATGTTTAAAATCCCTTCCCAAGCTTTAGAAATGGTCAGGGGACAGATTTAAAACCTGGAGCAGCAAATTTGAGCTCAAAAACAGCCCCAAAAATGTGTTGGAAGGCAAAAAAGCGTGATTAGCATTCCTCTTTGCACAATACATTCCTGAATCTGCCCAAAATGCCTCAAGGAACCCTCATGAAGATCAAGATATGCCAAATCTTTTATGCAAACAGAAAAACCATCAAAATCTTCCCCAGAATGGCCATATTGCTCCATCGCTAATTTAAAATGAAAATCAACTTGAAAGATGTGCAAATGAGAAGCTCAGAGCATCACTCCATCACCAATGTCTTGAGGAAATATGCCTTCAAATCCACGATGGGTGATGAAAAGCAATTTCCATCGCTCATCGCTGATTTGAAATGGAAGAGAGACTTGAAACCAATGGGCGATGAGTTTTGCGTGCAACAAGTGAAAGCCACTTTTCAACCAATCACAAGCAAGAATTAAACTTTATTTTCCTCCAAACATTAGAAATTGTATTTTATTTTTTCCCTAAATCAATTTTTCACATTTTCACAACATTTAAAATATTTTAAATATTTTAAACATTAGAAAAATTGCAAATTTCAATTACAACTATAGGCGAAATGATGAAATTTCATTGTGTGAAAACCATGACCCCTGGTGTAGATGTTTTTTGTGTGCATCCATAATCAATTATTTATAGAAAACCCATTTCCTCAAACTTCACCCAATCATCAAGAATCATGCACCTCCTTTGTAAACTATCCCCCGAGACATGTTCGCCACACCATAAATGCATTAAAATAACACATCATATGACCTCATTTTTTGATGAAAATGGATTTATAGGGCTTTTAGACCAAAAAAATAAATGGGTTGTCCTTAGAATTTGAAAATTTGAAACTTTTTGTGACACCAATTTCGGCCATGTTGCGGTCAGAAAATGATTAGTTCAACCATCAAAACTCATCCAAGAGGTGTGAAACTAAGCATGCACATTACCATTTGAACCAAAAATCTAGTACAACAAATGGAATGACAAAATTATTCCATAGGTGAAAAATATTAAATACCAAAGTGGCTCACTCAGGCATTTCTGTAGCTGCACATGTTTAACACTAATCAGGGCTCTCAAAGTCACCACTTTGAAAAAATATCAAAAAAAATCTGGGGGCTGCCACTAGAAACATAATCTCATCTAGGTACATTGATTGTTTTTGCAAGAGGGCTTCCCTTCAATCCACATTCATCAAAAGATAGTAAGGTTCAAAGATGACCACTTTGAAGTATTCTAAAAATGCAGGTGTAAAAGTGAACAAACTACATTTGCTTTTGACTTGGTAAAAATATCAAATATGATCATGAGGCTCTAAAAAAATACCAGGGAGAAAATGAATGTAGGGATAGTGGAGAGAAACAACCCTTTTGACATGACAAACATCCAGTTGCAAGATATCAACTCAAATAGGAGGCCACTTTGCAGGATTGACAATATGCAAATAACAAAAAAGTTTCAAAACATTCCAACTTCGCTTTTCAAAACATTGTCAAAAATCATCATGGGAAGCTAAAAATTAATAAGCATGTTCACATATGTCAATTAAATGTGTCTACCAAGGGGTTTGGCTTGCGAATAAATAGGCTTCAAATTGTGATGTTCCAAAGTAGGTCATTTGGGTAGATTTTGCATGTGCACTTCTGAGTGTGCAAAGGAAAATTTTTCAATATGGGCACTTCAAATTTGAAAATTTTAAGGTGCCATCAATGACAGCAAGAAAAATAAAGGTCATCCAAATAAAATTAATAATCATAAAGACACATCAAGCAACACAAATAAATGTACACAAAGGGTATTGCACATGGGAGACAATCTAAATAAAATTGTATACTTCACATTATTTCCCATCTTCAATGGAAGGTGATCAATACACTAAAGGGACTACAAAAAGTTCCATACAAGGAGTGTGACTAGGTTCAACACATGGTGGATTTATCTCATGAGGAAGATCATCATGGTTGTTCCCATTAAGATACATAGATTTTGAAAACAAAATAGATAATTTATTATGCAATTTTTTATTTTTCTTAGCTTATTCATCTTCATTGTCCAAGATTATTACAATAGGTGCCTTATGAATAACATCATCCATATGTTTAATTTTCATTCTTTGTTTAGGTTGAGAAATTTAAGGTTCAATTGCATAGTTTGATAAGGGTGGTGGACTAGAACCAAGTGATGATGATGATGATCTATTGGTGGGAGGTAATTCATTAGAGTTGGTTTAGATGGGTGGTTCATCATTTTTATTCTTTACAACCAATTGTTGAGTGATGGCATGATGTTTGCATTTATACTCCTTAGCACTTTTATTTCTTCTTGCATAGGTTTTATATTTTGAGGAATTAACCAAGGTATCTTCCAACATAGGTCTCTTTTCTTCTATTAGAGGAGGAAGTAAAGGACCCGTACGAGTTGGGAGATCACCATTTTCTTAGGTATATAAACTTGTTTTTCCTTCAGAGGTATAAAGTTGATTATACGATTATCCCTTGGTCTTTTATATGATGGTGGAGGTGGGAGAACAACATACATGCCAAGTGGCCAAGGGAGGAACCCCAATTCAGACTTAAGTTCCTCTACGACCTTTTGGGTAGGAGAAACATCCATTAAAGTCCTAGTAGATTGAGGAGTCTGATGTGTCATATTAGTGAGGGAAAAATCAGTTATGTGTTTAGATTTAATATATTTATATGTTATGAAAATTTGATCTTCTTGAGGTTTGATAGGCTCAATAGTTTGAGGCCAAATATAATTTAATAAAAAAATTCCACAAGAAGCTAAAGTTTTGAACCCACTATGAAAAATTGTATTTATTTTATTTCCAATTGGAAACTTTATATCTATAACCAATGGGACCACATTCATTTATCATAGGTATGGATAGCCTAACTTCAAATAAAAATGGTCTAACTTTGGCAAAATGGTGAAGGAGGCGTCCAACTATTTTATAGTCCAACTTTGAGTGGGAGAGTTATCAAACCTATCATATCTTGAAAAAAACCATCATAAGTTTTTAGCCATGCTTTTCATTTCTCATAATTGTACTTGTAAAATTCATACACAAATAGAAATTATTCAGTGATCGCATTCTCTAAACACATGGGATCAATGAGTATTCCCCTCATGGGTTTGTCATAAATAGAATCTATGATGTAGAGAGTATTGTTAGGTGTATTTATGGATGTATCAAGACTATAGTAAAAGAAATATCATGTAAAAAAGTGGTTCAAACCTTACGATGTTGAACTTCAATTGTATTAATCATGTCAGACATTGTGGACAAAGATTTTGGCACTACAAGGCTAACATTTCTAGGGGTTTCCACCTAAAAGGAGAGAGGTATTCCAAAATGTGAAATGTCCCCACTCAAGACTATGCAAATGTGGATGAAATATGCCTAAATGCAATAAAATAATAAAAGGTATTGACTAATGAATGAAAACTAAAGAAATGTAAATTGTTTGAAAACACATTGTGATATGTAGAAAGATAGATTGAATGCAATATAAAACAAGATAAAGAAGCCAAATGAAAAGAGTGCACCTCGAAACTGATAGAGGTTGGACTGAAGACTATAGATCTCTATAGAATTCTAGAAAATATGATTTTCTAGTCAACTGAGACAATTACGCCAAGCTGGGCGACAGTCCAAGATTTGGAAAACTGCTCTGAAACCCGTTTCAACCAAATGGGTATCTTGGTCTAAAAAAATTTCTGAAAAAAATTTGCAATGGACTAAGTTGCCACTGTCAGTGACTTAGTCCACTTTGGCTTTTCTGAAAATATGAAAATGGAAATGAAAGCCCTCAATTTTCACTTTGTTTTCTGACTAAAACTTGGATCCAAATCTGTGAGAACACCCACCAACTAGAATATAATTTAGTTTCTAATGGGGGGTTTTCCTTTCTCAAACCCCTAGTTGGTATTTAAACCATGAAAGGATAATGAAATTTGCATAAAACCCTAGCCCTAAGTGTCTCTAAGACTAGGAAATCTGAAGCAAGATGCAAACCCTATTCTATCATGTAAGAATAAGATGCATAAATGAAACTAGAATGAAGCAAGACTCATTCCAAGAGACCCTAAATCAAATTATAAATGAATCCTAATAACATGCAAACTTTCCTTAGGGTGAAAATAGAGAGAAGATGGAATATGGAATCATTTTCAAAACAAGTCCTTAGGCTTGATTTGATGGCTAGTTGCATCTCCTCGACCTAGATTTCTACATGATTCTCCATAGGAATCCCTAATCAACCCTTTGCAAAGTGATAATTTGGACCAAAAGTGAGCTTGAAGACCTAAAAAAACCATAGCTTTATGCCCTACAACTTTAACTTTTCTATAGATAAACTAATAAATTGTCTTGTGAAAGATATTCAACACTTGAGTCTTGAATTTTTTTGTTAAAAATGACTATATGTTGTGAAAAATGACCTAAAATCTTGTATTTATAGGCATCGATACCTAATTTATCATTATTTAGATCTCATAGGCTGACATCCATCAAAAAATTGAATTAAGTCGGTGATTTTCCCGCTCAAAATTAAAAAAATCCCCCAAAAGGGACTAAGTCACCACCCTGGGTGACTTAGTCCCACTAGAGGTTTTTGAGGTAGGTTTTCTATAATTTGAATAATTTTTTCTTTTTTTTTGGGATTTGTATGATTTGTGAATGGAATAATCCTTAAGGTAAAAAATAATGGGTCTTAGGGGCCTATAAATGTTGTTTTAAAGGGTGATTAATGCAAGGGTACCCAAGATAGGTCCAAATTAGGCCATAGATTGTACTATCGCCAAGGGAGTACAATTTCTATGTCCATATTTAGCCCCAAATTTAGCACCCATATGACTCTACATGCATATGCAAGCTAAAGGACTCTAAATAGTGCATTTTATTTCATAAAAGGATACTCATTGAGATGACGAGAGAATGAAGCCCCTAGTGTTGTTATCTACAAAACCACAACATTAGGATCCTACAAAAAAAATTTGTTAGTTGTCTAGAAATCCTTTTTTCTAACTTCTAGAAATCAAATTCAAGTGTAGATGTATGCCCCCCCTTGATTTTGCTTCCTTTACGGAGGTAGAATCAAGGTAGCAGTTTGGTCACATTGAATAAGACTATTCTCATTGTAGGGAGTTTCCAAGTACCATGCCACATAACAATGGACAATTGATGATTTCGAGTGTTGATCATGACTCCAATGCAAAAGACAATGTCAAAAATGAAGATCACTAACACCTATTATCGTAGTTTGAATGAAAAGCACTTCATTAACTCTAAGATAGTAAACACCCTAGGTATTTTCATATATAAGACTAAAAAGAGTTAAAAGAGTTAAAAGAGTTAAAAGTGAAGTAATTGTCAGTTACTTTATCATTTTACCTTATTGTAGCATGAGAGTGACAAGAGAATAGTGAAATATGTCAAGCAGACAGGGCTACAAACTTGCGAGACTGGATGTTCTACAAGACGAGGTGGTGCATGGCGAGTGCCATCATAAGGTGAGTCGATTCTGCTACCTTGGAATTTTGTGTTTACACAGTGATTTGATGATTTTTATGCATTTCTAGGTTAATTTAGGATCTTGGAAAAATGTTCACAAAGTGTCCCCTTTTTCACGAAGTGTCCCATTTGTTCGCAAAGTATCCCCTTTGTTAGCAAAGTGTCCCAGATTTTCCCAAAGTGTCCCATTTCTTTGTGAAGTGTCCAAAAATGGTTCTAAAGTGTCTAGGGCCTTTAGGAAAGCACACTAGAACAACTTTAGTACACTTTCATGATGAATAAAGTAAAAATTAAAGATGTTAGATGGTTTATAGAGCATATTTTTGTGTTTTTGATAGGTACCCACCCGTTTGTGTTAGCGTTTAGGGGGTAGGAAGTTGATTTTTCTAAGAGATTTAGCCCTGACACTTACAATATAGGACACAGAGCACTTGTAGGTTGTGGGTATATACTAGGCATACCTCATTCCCCCCATGAGGTACCATGATGCTATGCTGATGGTGCTATGCAAGCACTATGATGAAGACATATGTACATTCCACCTTTCAACTGGTGAGATGACAATTACTCTAGAAAAAGTGCACCACATTCTCTAAGTTATTTTTTGGGGATAGTGAGTACACTTCCAGAGAGATCATACCTTCTACAAGAAAAAGGATAATATGCAGTATTGTCTAGATGGGCTACTGCACGATGAGCGGGTGAGAGGATGGATTGATTTGGCAATGTTGTTGTATTCACAAGCCCCAGTTGTGAGATGAGTCATGATGCACACAGTGGCACTAGTACTCATCCTAGATGGGTGGACAATGCAGCTAGAGGGAAGACTAGTACACCTGGTACATGGGATGGCAGAGCATAGGACAGTATACGCCTGGGGTCACTGTATCCTAGCACATTTATATTATGATCTTGGTTGGTTCCTTTTTCGGGAGGTAGACAACATGGTGTAGTGAACACTTCTATAGGTTTAGAGCCTTGAGCATATCACATGCACTAGGCCTACTAGCTTCTTGTGTCCTATAACAGTGGGGTACCCTCAATCCTTTGTCTATCCTCTACTATGGTTGTGGTATTATGGGGATTTACATTTTTGAAGAGTGAGATTTGATGAAGTAGAGGAGGATGACATCTTGTGGAGACCTTGTCAGTTGAAAATTTAGTGGCCAGATCATATGAGGTAGTTGAGGAGATTACAGTTAGAAAAAATTTTGGTTGGTAACCATGACTGTATAGTACATCTCTTCTACTATAACTGGGTCATGCGGTAGTTTGGGTAGATCCAGATATCATAGGAGGCACGTCCCTTTTTCAAGAGATCAATGTTGAGTGCCTAGAGACTAGGTGATAACATACAACTAACTGTCAACAATGTTGTCAAGAGTGACTCTAATTATTCAAATCATGATGAGCCTCCAGTCTCTAACGCTAATGATATTGGTAGCACAAATGATTATGAGGAGTGGTGGACAGTATCACAACAATCTCCCATATTTTTGATTGATGATTCTATAGGGGATGCAAGACTAGTGCCAGATGAGGTAGATGATAGAGAGAAAAGGGCTGAGGAGACATGGTATAGGGTTACAAACATATTTAATGATGTCATTGATGATAAGTATGATGAGGATGCAGATCCTGACTATGATGAGTAGGATGGAGGAGACGAGGATGACGAGGAGGAGGAGCCACCCCTAAGTGAGAGTGATGAGGCAGTAGCTGAGGATTGACATGAGTAGGGAGAGCCCTCACCCATTCGTATGACTAGATCATGAGCAACGGCCATACCAAGCATCAATACCCACAAACAAGGAGGAGCCAACACATCTTCCATGCCTCCTATACAAGACAATGTTGATGTGTCTCAGCCTTCCAGAGATATAGGTGATGATATTTAATTTTATGCATGTACTTTATGTTATTTCTTATGATGTTTACTAGTTATGTATTGTTTCTACTTTGCACGAGCCCTGAGAGACTATTGAGAGTTCTATCGTCGGGCAGCTGTAGAGATGGTGCCAACATCTATTGATGAGGAGGATATGGACTCAGACTATGTGTCCCCACCTATTGTGGAGCAGGATCTAGAGTCACTTAGGCCTTTCCTGAGATTACAGGTAGCATATGAGAGTCTAAGGAGATGAGTCCATTGAGCGAGGATTATAGCATAGGCATAGTCATCTTGGACCCCAGCAGAGGTTGAGAGACTAGAGGCATAGGTAGTGCAGCTATAGGTAGAGAGGGATGAGATAGTAGGGGAGCAGTGGGAGGCCCTTGGATGGATACAAGGTTTAGAGTTTGCACATAGATTTGTAGGATCATGATAATGATCACATATGATCATCTCTCATCGTCCTACTACCGACCCCTCATGAGTACCAAATCTCAAAGGATCAAGCAGTCACATACCTTATTGAGATTGTCTACATTGATGACATGTACAAAAAAATTTGATATATATATGGGTATTTGATGTTTTATTACTTATTTTAATGTGTTTGAATGTTAAATGACACTATGATTAATTAAGTAATTATTTAATTAATGTCTTCATGATTTAACATATGTTATGTGATCTAATTAAAATATATTTCAGCTTCTCTTAGATACAACATTGTGATTAAGTATGTTATGTTAAATTAAATGCACTTATAATGTATATAATGATTTAACTCAACATAACACATAAGGGAAATTTGAATAGTAGGAAACCTAAAGTAATTATAAAAATAAATTAAATAATCACTTTAGTAGTCAAGACATACATGGAATTGTTTGTCAAGAGCGAAGCAATGTGAAAGCATATAGGATATTGCCCAATAGCTCTAACAACACTGCTTTATCATTCATACTATTCAAAAGGGATTAGACATAATACTATAACATATGTGCAACATTGATCAATGACATATGGTCCTAGAACCAATTAGAACTAAGTTTACCTATTTCATTTGGGTTGGTATTGATGTTGCATTGATTTTCAAATAGGACTAAGTCACCCTTGTGGAATGTATGAGGGATAAAATTAATATTGTAATAGTGTTGTTTCCTTTTGCAATAAGCTTGAAGATGTTCAAGAGTGTTAATGCACTATTCATCCAGCATCTCAAGCTGGTGTAATCTTTGCTCTTTATAGTGCCTATCGTCAATAATTTCTTGAACAGTGATTCTTAGCATGGGAATCTCTAACTCCAAGGGCATTATTGCTTCACTACCATAGACAAGATTGTAAGGTGTGGTCCCTATGGAGGATTGAACACTTGTGTGATAAGCCCAAAGCACATAGTGTAATTGTATGTGCCAATCCTTATGATGTTTATTAACAATTTTCTTTAAAAAAAATTCAAGGACTTTATTAGTTGATCTAGCTTGACCATTAGATTGTGGGTAATAAGGTGTCGAAAAATGATGTTGGATATTAAAGGTCTCTAGGAATTTCTTCACATCATTATTCTTAAATGGTGTACCATTATCAAAGACTAGTGTGGAAGGGAGTCCAAAGCGAGCAATAGTGTGTTCTAGGATGAAATGAAATATTACCTTAGTTGTTGTAGATTGAAGAGGAATGGAATCTACCTATTTTTTGAAGTAATTAGTTGTAGTGATGATAAAGATATGTACAATGGAAGAAGGGGGTTATATTTTTCCTATAATGTCTAATCCCAAAACCGAAAAGGGCCATATCAAAACTTGAGTTTGAATTTCACTAGTAGGAGCATGATTCAAATTGCTATGTTCTTGACGTTTATGGCATGTTTGAACATAATTGAAGCAATCACGTTCCATGTTTCACCAAGAGCACCTGATACAGATAATTTTTTGAACCAATGTTTGTTCTCCAAAATTTCCACCACAAGCACCTTCATGGGCTTGGTGAAATGCTATAGGAATCTCAAATATTTTTAAGCATCGAAGTAAGAGACCTTGGAATGACCTCTGATACAACACAACAACAAGAATTATATATTTAGATGCAAGCTTTCATAAATAAACACGAAGGTTTTGAGTTATTGGCTCAGAAAACATACCACTTTTCAAATAGTTAAATATTGTATCATGCCACTCACTTGAGTCTTCCGCAGTTGTCATTAAAATGTCTTCTATTGTATCATCAATAGAAGGTGTCATGATTGGGTGAATAGTGAATGTAAAATATTTTTAAGGATCTTGAGGTGATATTAGAGAAGCGACACTCACCATTGCATCTACAAGTTGATTATCCTTTCATGGGATGTTATCAATGGTAAATGACTCAAACTTCTGTAACAACTACAGTGTGAGATCCTTGTATTTTGATAATTTGTCCTATTTTGGTTGATATGTTCCACTGATTTGTTTAATTATTAATTGTGAGTCACCAAAGATCTTAATATCTTTAAAACCCATGATCAAAGTAACACATAATCCAACAATGAATGCCTCATATTTAGCTGCACATTATTTGTGCATAGGAAGTTTAATCAATACGACAAGAGAATATGCTTTCCTGTAGGAAAAATTAATCTAACTCTAGTGCTAGAGCCTGTTCTACACTTGGATCCATCAAAATATAATTTCCATATAGGAACTTCTATTGTTAACACACTATGGGGAAGAGAGTCATTGCTAGGTAGTGCTAGAGGAGAAGGAGCACTGACTAAGTGGTCAGTCAAGGCTTCGCCTTTGATTGCTTTTTGCAAAAAAAACTTAAGGTCAAACTCAGTCAACAACATTACCCATTTAGCTAATTGTCCTGATAAGTTTGTTTTATTAAAAATGTGTTTGAGAGGATTGAATTTTGTCATTACCTATATTTTCACATTTAGTAAATAGTGCCACAACTCACTAGTAGTTAATACAAGAGCTAAACAGTGTTTTTCAACTGGATTTTTATTGCATTTCATAATCAATTAAAGTTCAAAAATTGTAATAAAAAAGATGTTATTTACCATTATCATCTTGTTCAACCAACAATGATGCAAGAGCATGGGCTGATGCAGCTATATAAAGGATGAACGATTTGTTTGGAATGGTGGATTGTAAGATGGGCAGAGTTGCAAGGTATTCCTTCAAACTCTCAAAGGCTTGTTTACAATCCTCATTCCAATCAAAATGCACATCCTTTTTGAGATGTGTGAAAGGTAATCTTTGATTGACTAAGGATGTGACAAAATGACGAATCACTTGTATTATTCCTTGTAACGTGCATAATTGAGAAATGTTTTGAGGAGGTGGCATGTTGATTATAGCATGTATTTTCTTTGTGTCCACCTCGATGCCTCTGTGAGATATGATAAACCCTAAAAAAATTCCACTATCTACTCCAAAGACACTTTTTTGGATATAGTCTCATGTTGTATTTATGCATTTGTTCAAAGATCTTCTGAAGGTCACTCACATTGTCTTGCCAAATTAAATATTTGGGTAGGATTTCATCAACATAATATTCCAAGATTTTATGTATGTAATCTTGAAATATCAATGTCATTGCTCATTGATAAGTTGCATCAACATTCTTTAAGCCAAAAGGAATCATAACCCAACAAAATGTTCCCCAAATGGATGTAAATGCTATCTTATATTGATCTTGTGGGTTAATAAAGATTTGATTATAACCAGGAAATCCATCCATGAATAAAAACAAAGCATGTCTCGTAGTTGAATCCACTATCATGTCAATATTGGGAAGGAGAAAATCATCTTTTAAGGAGGCTTTATTCAAGTCACAAAAATCCATACACATATTAATATGATTATTGGGTTTAGCAACCGTGACAATGTTTAAGATCCAAGGAGAATAACCAATAGGTCGAATGAAACCCACATTAAGGAGTTTTTCAAGATATCCTTTAACAAGAAAGGCTATCTTAGGATTCATCTTTCATATCTTTTGGTGAACACGCTTAGCATTTTCAGCAAGGACAATGTTGTGTGTTACTATTTTTGGATCTATTCTTGGCATGTATGAATATTTCCAAGGAAAAAGCTTAGGAAAGTCATGAAGAAAGGTTGTAGTATCCTATTATTCTTCATGATCAAGGAAATTCCCAATCTTAATGACCTCTTCTTTATCATCTATGTCCATTGGTATATCAATTATATCCCCTAAGGGGAGTGCATTTGACACAAGAAATTCATGATCATATGGTTCCCTATTCACATCCAACTTATTACTTATGTATTTTTGCTTGGTATTAATAATAACACAAGTGACCCGGTTCAAGGGAGGATTAGAGGATGTCGTATCATAAATTCCTAATAGTTGTTTCAAGTCTTCATCACTATCAACATACTCCCATGATGGTGGTAAATCTATATCAAGTAATTTAGGATGCTTGATTTTGAGAGTGATTCTTGGTTTACATCTGATAATGTTGATATTTAAGGATGGTTGGTGAGTTTTCTTTGTTGTCTTAGAAAAATAATAGACCAACCTATTTTTTGTCTCTTGTGTGTTAAGTTCTATAGGAACTCAAATACCTTGTTCATTTTTTCCACATCCTTTTCCATTGTATCCCAATTGTTTCACAAGCTTATAGCCTCCTCAATAAAGTCTTTCCATTTATTTCAGGTTTGGCGGTTGTTGATAATCTATCTCATCAAAATTAGTTGTGTAACTTGTCTTTTTTGCCAAAGTAGATGAGGTAGATGTTGGTGAAGGTTCTTCTGCATTCTGAGTGGACATAATCATGGGTTCTTCTTGTTTTGCATCTTATTTTCTTGTGATGATATAGTTTCCCATAAATGAGGGTGTGGATTACAATGTACCCCAATCATCTTCTAATAATTTGGACATTGGTCCTTCTTCTTGTTTTTCAACCTCAAGAGATTCTATTTTAGATGTTGGAATCAACGTATTCAAAGGAATTGTTACTCCTTTTTCAAGTTGTAAGCAACTTTTAGGCTAGAGGTCTATTTCAACTTGATAAACTTTATTTTTATAGACATATTTCATTATATGATGAAGGGTTGAAGGCATCATATGCATCTCATGAATCCATGGTCTTCCAAAAGAAGATTGTATGAAAGATCATAAGGCATGACATGAATAGGAGTTTGTAGAGTAGCCATCCCAACTGTAATAGGTAAGGCAATTACTTCGAGTGGTTGTTTTGTGATATTGTCAAATCCCCTAATAGATAAGGAATCAGTTTTGATTTGTGATTTGTCTTAGACATGCAATCTATCTAGGAGCTTCACACTACACACATTAAGGGCATAGCTATTTTCAACAAGAGTCCTTTTGATACCTATTCTATTGAATTGAGGGATTATCATAAAGGCTTCATTTTGTTTCCTTAATTCTATCAGAGGGAGCTCATGTTGATGGAAGGTAATGTCTACATTAATTGCATTAATTCCTTGTATTAGATTTGCCACATCATTTGCATTTGTACAAGGAGGAACCACTATTTTTTGCAATGTTATTTGGAGCATAGAGTGATAGTTTCATGAATTTTGAAGAAGGTCCCAAAGGGATATCTTTGTAGGAGTTTTCTTAAGTTTCTCAACAAGATCATACTTCTTCATATGTGAAGTTAATCAAGGAGCACTATGCAGTATAGTATTTGGAAAAGGTAAAAAGGTTGGGGTTAGTTGCTAAGGTTGTAGATTATTTTGGGTAGTGTATGTGTGAGCAAGTATTATGACTTCTTTGCTGCAAGACATCATGTTTAGGTGGGGAAAGGGGAAACTTGGGTTTAGGTGGAGGTTGAGGTTTATGTGAAGGTGGGTAAAGAACGAGTTGAGGTTTAATTACATTGACATCTTTTGTTTTAGGTTTCTCACAAAAAACCTTAGTGAATGGATTTTGTGAGATGAATTCCTGAAGGGCTCCATCTAACATGTCAAACTCATCACAACTAAAAGGTTTGAGAGGTAAGTTATCGTTGATTGGTTTGGGTTTTTCATCACAAACCTTAGTGGATGAACTTAGTGAGAGGAAGCCTTGTCAAGATTCATCTAACTTATCTAATTCATCACTACTAAAAGGTTTGGATGATATATTTTTTCTAAAATGAAGCATTTTTTCATTGGTTTGTTGGATGTGTTGAGGTTTTTGTTTGCATTTTATGATGAAGCTGATCTAAATGAACTAGGAACTAATGTTGAAAATGACAATTGTAAAAATCTAATGCTATCCTAATTTCCATTAAAGTAAATGGTGCTAATGCTAATAATTTGAATGTAACAAAAAATAACTCAACTAAAATAGAAAATTAAATGGAAATAACAATAACTTCAGAAATTGGACCTAAATTCTGAAAACATTGATGCAAAATGTGTACTAGGACTAAGTCACCCAAGGTGGCGAATTAGTCCCAGTAGGGGTATTTTTTAAGTTTTTCTAAGTTTTTTGTCAGATGCTTATGTCTTCTATACTATACAATACAAATTTAAAGTGCAGATGCAAAATTTGACTATTAGTTAAGGAAATAAGGTGCAATAATGCAAGCTTAAATGAGCTTTTCACTAATGCAAATTTAAAAAATATAGAATGCAAAACAATGCAAAATCTAATGCAATGTCAATGTAATCTATTCCTAGGATGTAAATGCACTTGAAATTAGAAGTAAAATATTCTAAAGTTGGGTTTACCAAAATGTGGACAAAGATTTTGGCACCACAAGACTCTCTAACACTTATAGGGTTTCCACTTAAAAGGAGAGAGGTATTCCAAAATGTGCATTGTCCCCATTCAAGAATATGCAAGTGTGGATGAAATATGCCTAAATTTAATGTCCTAAATGCAATAAATTGATAAAAGGTATTGACTAATGAATGAAAACTAAATAAATGTAAAGTTTTTGAAAACACATTCTGATATGCAGAAAGATAGATTAAATGCAATATAAAACAAGATAAAGAAGCAAAATGGAAAGAGTGCACCTAGAAACTGATAGAGGCTGAAATGAAGACTACAGATATCTCTGGAATTTTGAAAAATATGATTTTTGATTCAATTGGGACACTTATGCAGTCTTGGCGACTTAGTCCCAAATCTAGAAAATTGCTTTGAAATCCGTTTAAGTGAAATGGGTATCGTGATCTACAAAAATTTCTGACAAACAAGTGCAGTGGGACTAAGTCACCAATGTTGGTGACTTAGTCCACTTTGGCTTTTCTAAAAATCTAAAAAATGGAAATGGAATCCCTCGGTCTGCACTTTGTTTTCTGACTGAAACCCATATACAAATTTACGAAAACACCTACAAAACATAATATAATTTGATTTCTAATGGGGGGTTTTCCTTGGTCAAACCCATAGTTGGTATTTAAACCTTGAAAGGATAATGAAATCAACATAAAACCCTAGCCCTAAGTGTGTCTAAGACTAGGAAACTTGAAGCAAGATACAAACCCTATTGTATCATGTAAGAATAAGATGCATAAATGAAACTAGAATGAAGCAAGACTCAATCTAAGAGAAATTGATAAATTAGAAATGAATCTTAATAACATGCAAACCTTCTTTAGGCTGAAAATTGAGAGAAGATTGAAAATGGAATCATTTTGAAAACAAGTCCTTAGGCTTGATTTGATGGTTAGTTGCATCTCCTCAACCTAGATTTCTCCATGATTCTCCATAGGAATCCATAATCAACCCTTTGCAATGTGAGATCTTGGACCAAAAGTGATCTTGAAGACTTGCAAAAATCCTAGCTTCCAGCCTTAAAGCTTCAACTTTGTTGTAGATAGACTAATAAATCTTGTGAAAGATTTTCAACACTTGACTCTTGAATTTGTTTGTTAAAATGACTATATGTTGTGAAAATGACCTAAAAAATTGTATTTATAGGCATCAATACCTAATTGATCATTATTTATACCTGATAGGTCAATATCCATTAGAAATTTGAATTAAGTCAGTGATTTTCTCGCTCAAAATTGAAAAATCGCCCAAAAGGGACTGTCACCACCTTCTAGGCGACTTAGTCCCACTAGAGGTTTTTGAGGTGGGTTTTCTAGAATTTGAATAATTTAAATGTTGTTTGTAAGAATTTGTATGATTTGTGAATGAAATAAGCCTTAAGGTCCAAAATAATGGGTCTTAGGGGCCTATAAATGTTGTTTTAAAGGGTGATTGATGCAAGGGTACCCAAGATAGGTCAAAATTAGGCCACGGATTGTACTATCTCCAAGGGAGTACCATTTTCATGTCCACAGAGATATATTATTTTTCCACATTATCACTACATTACACAAATTTGGATGAATGACTTGGTAATGGACTAGTGAATATTTGTAATTTTTGGTTAGGCACCAAGATTGACTTATTTCCTTTGTCATTAATGCCCATCAAATGGATTTGATTAGAATCAAATACAACTTCTAGTTGGTGCTTAAGATTCCTACATCATTTTGTATCATGTCTAGATGTAAGGTAATATTGAAAAAGTGATTTTAGATTACATTTGGGTGGTAAAGGTTTACTTGTCTCAACTACCAAATTGGAGGGATTTGAATTGTGTTCTTTCTTAATAATTGTAATATTATCATATGAAGAGAATTAGGAAATTGTTTGAATTGTCTATCTCCTGGAAGAAATTGATAATGAGTGTTACTTGTAGTGGAAAAATGTATTTCAATATTATTGGTAGTTTTAGGAGTATTTATTTTAATAAAGTTTTCCTTTTTCTTAAATTTAATGATGGGTTATTTTATTGAGGTATGGATTCAGATTGAATATCATGAGTCCATGAAGGTGTTCCTTCATATTGACTAGCCCAAATCTGATAATCATGAAGACTCATACATAAGTGTTGAAACAATTGATACTTCAACAAAAATATCTTGTCTCAATTGTTAGGTTGCAAGTTTCCTATAAACACCCTTTGAATATTAGTGTCCAGACTTCTATAAGAGATTTATGAGTGAAGTGATTAATATTGTCCTATAAAGTATGTTATCTTTCCCTTAGGTCCTTTTTTACAATGCATTAAGTCAGTTATTGTCACCTAAGGATCAATGTTTACTTTAAAATGCTGAAGAAATACATTAAAAAGTTGAGTGAATGAATCTATGGAGTTATTGCACAATGAGAAAAATCATTCCAAGGCCATATATTTTAATAATCTATGAAAAAGTTTAGCTAAGAGCTTCTATTCAGATATGAAGTTGGTACACAATATAGTAAAAGTTGATACATGCTCTTTAGGATCTCCCTTACCATTGTATTTCTGAAATTGAGGTATCTCAATGTTTTGAGGTATGGGATTTTTTAGGATAGCAATTGAAAATTGATTATGTTTAATATATTGTGGTGGTTTACTATTTTGACTTTAATTCAGTGTTGATATTTTTTGTTAAAGTGATGTCACGTTTTGAAAATTTTTGTTTATCATTTGATCATTAGGTGACATGTTTTGAGAGTTTTTTTAGTATGGTGAACTAGAGTGATCAATGGGTTACTATATTGCATGTTTGTGAAATATGATGAACATGTTGGTGTTAAGGGTGATGTTACAAAACTATAAGGATTCACATTAGGAAAGCCCAACATTATGTTTATGCCATTGGTATATATTGTATGGTTGATGCTATAGTTGGAGGTGTAAATGTGGGAATACAAGGCATAGTTATGGGGGAGGATACCTATTTTCTTCCTAGGTTTTGAGCATTTGTAAATGTTGGGTTTAGGGTGTCTCAACCTTATAGTCCTAGATTTTATTTACTATTTTTTGATGTATTTATTTGTATTATAATGTTTAATTGCCTACCCAAATTGATGTCACTTTGTGGGACTTTCCAGTGATGTTGCATTCTACATGGAAAGTGACATGTATAATCTATAAGATAAATTAATGGAGGTAGGTTTCCACTTTAGAAGATCCAAATTTGTGCATAAATTGATGGTATTTGTCATAAGTTACTACATGTAACTTGGGCTATGACAAATTTCTATGTCAGTTTATTACTGATTATGATAGTGGAAGAGTCAATAATGATATATTTCTAGTTAATTATATAGGTGGGACCCATCTGATGATGAAACCTACACATGCAAGGTAGTTGTATACACCAAGGCTCATTGCATATGCAGTGATGGATAATTTTATGGGACAAGGATTGATTTGTGGAAGATTTTCATAATTATGAGTTGTAATTATGAAAACATGTCATAATGAACTCATATTTACACCTTGTGCATGTAAATTAGCCATGGAATTTTTTGGGAACCTTTTTTCATGTTGAGAGGTTATAAATACTTGTAGACTTAGTGCATTTTTATGGTGAAAATTTTGAAGAAGCTTACATGTTATGTTGCTAGAATTCTGTCAGATTCTTGTTGTAGTGCTACAACTCTTGAGCATTACTTTGATATTGTATTTTAATTTTTCTAATGTTACTGATAATATATTTGAGCTACATGATTTAGACTATGGGTTTTTTCCTGAAAGGGTTTTCCCAAGAAAAAACAGTGTTATGGTTTTTTTTATTTATCTATTTTGATATGTGTGTACATCTTTTGAATATGTAATTGTAAAGGTGTTAAAATATTTTTTTGTAACTCTTCCCTACTAAGATTAGTGTAGGAAGTTTTTTCTGCTTACTAGGCTTCCTTTTAGTAAATTCTTGAGAACTACTAGTTGTCATAGGGATGCTAGAATCTATAATGTGAGTTAGACTACACAACACTTCTATTCCTTGAGAATAATTTATCAACTTCCTAAGGCCATCCAAAATATGCACCATCTCTCCCACTAAGGATTCAATATGTACATTTAAGTAATCTTGAAATACTTCCAAATCCTTTTCTAATAGTTATAGCTTATCTTTAGGAACATGGACAATAGTAGTCTCTAATTCCACATAAATTTTAGGTTGTTAGGTGGTCATGGGTAATGTGTTGTAAGGGATGGAATCCAAAATGGATTAGGTTGAAGCCATCACTTGTATGAAAGAGTTAGAAGACTAGGGCTCCAAAAAGGATGCACTTATAGTGTGGGAGGCCAATAGTCTGAAACTGCATCTCACAGGGGTATTAGTAGTATAACACCATATTGTGAAGCTCATATAAGTTTCAAAGCACTTAAGTAAGCCTACTATGCATAGTACGAGCATAAAAAAGTAGGCAGAATGTAAAATCAAAAGGTAGAACCACATAAAAGATACACAAATAGACTTGTGATCCAAATATAAGCTAAATTGATTTTACTAGGGTGCAATACACCCTACAATAACAAGATTATTTTACTAAATTCAATTTTTGGGTATCTTCTGTAGTGCTTAAGTTTCCTATTTTGTGAATATTTAGGTCTGACTATAAATAATTTTCTAGAATTTAACAAAATTGTGATTTTGTTATATGAAATATAATTATGCAAGCAATCTTCAAAAATTTCAACCAATTAATGCAATTGGAATTGCAATTTTTAGATTATAAAGTGCATAATTTGACTGATCCTAACTTCACAAATCTAGAAAATGGATATCTTTTATGTTTTTGCAATAATAATACAATTTTTCCACTTTTTCACTATATTAAAATTCCTAAATGAATGTTTTGAACACTTTTCAAATTTTATTTCATACCTAATGCAAGTTTATCAATGAAAAAATGAACTAAATCTATGTTGTAATGAATGAACTTAACCCTAGATACAAAATTTTATGGGAGTTTTCACCTTTTTAATCCTTTTTTATGATGAATATGCAAGCCTAAATGATGAATGAAAACACTCTAAGATCTAATTCAGATTTGATCTAATTGAGCAAATTGGGCATCCTAAAAAGCATTCAAGAGAAGCCAAGAGTAGAGTTATTAAGATTATTGTAGCATTTCATCATTCAAGCATCATGCCATATGTAATGTGAGTTGATGTTCATGTTCTAATGCATTTTTTTTATGTGTACTAAAACTTATAGGTGATCAAATCAATGAACTAAACCTATGTTGCAATGAATGAATTTAACCCTCACCATGCAAAGCTTCAACAATGAATTGAAAGAAAAATTCTATAAAATGATAGTCAACCTTCAAACCTTAATTTTTCCAAGCTTCAACACAAAATTACAAAGAATAATTTATAAAAAGATAATAAACATTCAAAATGTCACCATCTGAATCCCCAAACATGTTTGGAAGACCGACCATGACTAGCACCATAAAACAAAACAATTTGCATCTTCTGCTACAATTTTAGTGTCTCACATGCCTCTACATTTTATATTCATGTCTAGTAGGGTAGTGCAAAGTACGCAATACTTGATATGAAGAAGTGATTAAAAAAAAATTACTTCAATTAGTTGACCCTCAGCCAAGTTGCCATTGTTTTGGAAACACAAACATAAAAAAAAACCTTTAAATTTTTCATTACATTACATTTGACTAACTCCATATTCAAACTACTGTTGCCAACTTTGAATGTCTCCCTTGTGTTTCAGAATTTATATATTCAACGACTCACACTGTTTCATGTCTGCGGCCACCTATAAATGCGCCTCATTTCTTTCTCAATCCACATCACCACCTTCTCTCTCGCAACACTTAAGATTCCATCCTATCTTATTCGACGAGCTATTTATTCTCTGTCGTAACATTTCAGATTTCATGATATCTTATTGGTCGAGATATTTATTAGAATATGGGCAGATCAACGCTTATCAGAATCGTAACAGTACTACTTCTTTTCATTGTTATGTTCGTCTGCAATGTCTCTGCTCGATATAATCTCAAGGAAACTGCAAACACAAGAACGGGTATATGATATTCTAACTGCTCAGGCAATATTTCAGATCCTAATTGCTGCACAAAATAACACAACTTGCAGATTGGCATATGAACAGTCAGAATGATATTCTAATCCAATACAAGGGAGAGTTTCGTTCAGTTACGATTTATTTTGTTGACTATCACAAAACCTACTCTATTCCAGCGTTCTCGGCTATCTGTGACAACTCAAATTTCATTATCCTATTTGATTTGTAAAGTACCCAATCCATTATTGTCTATGAAAAATAAAATATACTTGTTTATTGAGACCAGACAAGTAATGCCATGGCTGCAATTGTAGTTTGTTTGAATGGATAGACGTTGACAATTACTATTGGTCTGGAATAACTATAAGACTAAGTAGTAGATATTTATTTCCAATAACAATGTCTGAACAAAATTAATCTTGGGTTATATTTTCAAGTGTTCAATTCGAAGGCATATGCTAGGTAAAAGTTGTGAATCTTATATATTATATTACTTATTGTAATGGTCAAATTTGCAGACTCATGACAGATCTTTTTAATTCTAAATCAAATTTGATGCAATCATATAATGAATTTCTATATAGATAAATGGCGCATTATTATGAGAAGTTAGTTTTGTTTTTAAATATTTTGTTTTTTCTTTATTTTTACATGTTTAATATTTGATACATCTATTATTGTGTCACTATTTAGATATTCATTTCTTGGACTAACATTGTCATTCCTTTATCCTAGGCCACTTTCATGATGCTAGACTAATCTTGCACCAAATGGAGCTGACTTCAAAAATTCAATAATTCAAATTTGAATGTTGTTGACTCTCAAATATTCTTTGAAAATGAATCAACATGTTATTTACTCTAGCTAATTTATTGGTCTTGTTGATGATGATTTATGCACAACAACAACTCAAACAAAATATAATATTATATCTCTCTTGAAAGGTAAATCTCTATTAGCAAGCCTTAAGAGATAACCCCAAAGTCTCTAATGTCGGGTCTTGACAATACAAAAACAACTCAATGATATTATGAAAATGCTAGTAATCACAAGGGGCCTTACAAATGAACAATGTTGGAAGTATGCTTTCATTAGATGAAACAATATGGTGATGCTTTGAATCCTAAAACTAACCCAAATTCAAAGAAATATCAAAAGGAGATAAGGGTTCAAGAGAGACTCTAATACTAACACCTAAAATCAATCACAACAATGATGAATGCTACAGATGGACTGATCTCCAATAAAACCAATCTCTGCTTGATCAAGGACAAGCCTACAACTACATAAAAAAAGTGCAATCTTCTAAGGAAATTGGAAGATTTTCAGACTATGAATATTCATCAGCATACCCAATTAATGGCACAATGTAAACAAGCATTCACAATTGAACATAGCACAAAATGAGGCCCAAACCAACTTTACACAGCAACTTACAATCAACAAATTGCCAAAAGTATGGATTGTAGATCAATCAAACACCATTCACATTTCACCATTATTGCAAAAGAACTAAAATCTAACAACTAACAACTAACATTGAGAATCAAGAACAAGAAACCATAAACTGTTGAAGATCAACACAATGTCCACCAAACAATGACCCAATTGCATTAACTTCTCCAGAATTTACATAACATTCTTCTTGTTCTTTCCTCTCCTACAACTAATTTTTGAAATCTACTTGCCAATTCTGGCCTTGTAACCCCTAAAATCTAACCCTTTACAAATGAGAAGGCATTGACCTTTTATAGATTTTACATTATAATTTTAATGGAAATGATTAAATCAATCCAATGGCATAAATTACACTTCTAGAAGCATCCAACAGTTACATTAAGGTGTTGGCATCCAGACACATCATCATCCAATTGCATAAAAGCAGTTACATCACAGACCAATGTGAAAACAATATTATGCCAAATTGACTTTGATAACAATCATCATTAGATAAAGCAAACAACATCACATGATGCAAATAGCTTCCAAAAATCCCTTCCAACTATAGATAGTTTGGGCACGAATTCTTATGCAGGCCCGACATTTAATATTTGAGTTGAACTCTTCCAGATTTCCCTCTTGGAAGGAATCCATATGCAAGTTGCCCTTTTCATTACTTTAATCCTTAAAAAAAAATTCCCATCCATAAAATATCCAAATTAAACTTGAATAAAATTTTCGCCTTTTAAGAGAAATTTCCATTTTTGGAAAATTTCCATGTTTGGAAATTTTCTAGTTTGAATTTTATTTTCTAATTTTTTTTTAGGTAGGAATCGGTAGCATGACCCCTATATAATCTGCGGTCGTAAACTTTTGCGTGGGGTGGCTTGTG
The DNA here is from genome assembly GCA_007258455.2 of Sequoia sempervirens. Taxonomy (NCBI): domain Eukaryota; kingdom Viridiplantae; phylum Streptophyta; class Pinopsida; order Cupressales; family Cupressaceae; genus Sequoia; species Sequoia sempervirens. Next base: position 60,396 of record VDFB02047701.1, on the reverse strand, counting down.
CCACCCCTCACGGTACCATGGGACAGGGAGAGACTAGAACTTCTCGTGACCGAAAGCCGAGAATTACTTATTAATGAGCTAGGGCCCCTTATTTTCAAAATTTTTCCATTTCAAGAATTTTTCATTTCAAGAACATTTTAAAATTTTAAGAAAAAAAATCCATTTTGAATTTTTTAGTTTAAAAAAAAAATTGCATTTTAGGAAAATTTTCCATTTTCGGAAAAAAATTCCATTTTTGGAAAATTTCAGAATTTTTGAGGGGACATGGATTTTCTGAAAATGAAAATTTTAGGAATTTTGATTTGTCATGAATTTCGAGAAAATCTGCCAGGGCTAGGATTTTCCTAAGTTTAGTTCCGAAAAATCTGAGGTAGCTTGGATTTTCCCATGTTTAATCCTTAGGGAAAATCCAAGGTACCTAGAATTCTCCCATATTTAATCCTTATGGAAAATCCAAAGTAGCTAGAATTCTCCCATGTTTAATCCTTATGGAAAATCTGAGGTATCTAGAATTTTCCGAAATCCATGCCAGGTCAAAATTCCCTAAACTTCATAACTTTTTTTTTAGAAGGAATTTTTGAAAAGTTCAAAAAGCAACCCAGCCTAATTTTTCATCCTTTATCCATGAGTGCAAAAAATATTTACATATAACATTGAAAATTCACTTCAAAATCCTAGTTTCTAAAATCCATGATAGGGAGATTTCTCCCAGACCTCAAGATGCCTCAAAATATTGTCTTCATCAAATCAAGTCTAGACCAAATCTCAAAATAACCTCCCAAGAAGAGAAAAACTAAAATTTGACCAAGCGAAGATGCAGATATGGAAAAGAAAAAAGAGGGTCCCCGCCTTCGATGGGGCGTGTGTGTAAGAATTGCATAACAAGCCCCTCTTTGGAAATTGACTTTTTCTTCTTAAAAAATTTGGGGATTGAAAAAATAGAAATGGGGAGAGGGTTTCTATCCTTGAAGAGATAGGGTTGCTCCTATTTCATTGTCTTTTTTATTCAAGGAAACCTTAGAGATCTTGATCCAAGGATTGAATGAAGGAAAGTGATCTACTAAAGGTTTCCCTATGGTATAATTAATGACTAAAGAGGGGTTCACCACCAAGTTAGGGCTTGGAAAGACAAATTACGTACAAGATCTAATGACAAAGACCTAATGATATGCAAACTTCACTAAATGACCTAGAAATGAATGCAAAAAAAAAAGAAAAATAGAAGAAGCAAAAAGGGCACCTAGAAACCTGTAGCCACCTGATTGAAGACTTGAAATGCTAAATATGATGAATTTAATGTTTGTTGGGAATTATACGCCAATCTGGGCGATTTAGTCCCAAATTAGGGTTTCTAGGCAGGAACATAAATCTTGTAGTGTAGAATCAAGACCTTTAGAAATATGAAAAATTTCCTATAGTGGGACTCATACTCCACTTGTGGCGTAATAGTCCCATTCTTCTTTTTCAAAAATTCAAAGTCCAGATCTATTCTCCAATCTCTACTCTTCCTTTCCGACATGATTTTTGGATCTGAACCTGTAAAAATACCTACAAAATATAATATAGTGTTGATTTTCTTATGGGGGGTTCGCCTCGGTCAAAACCCTAGTTTGGTAATTAAACCTTGATAGAAACAATGGATCTTGAATGTAAATGCGAACATAAAACCTAACGTTAAGTGTATATAAGATTAGGAAATTTGAAATGCAATGCAACACTATCATAAGGTGCTAGAATGAGATGCATAAATGGAATATGAACATGGTGACTTGCTTTGGGAGATCTCTAATCATCCTAATAAGTCATAATGATGCATGTACCTTCCTTAGACTAAAAGTAGAGTGACAATGGAGGATGGAATCACTTAGGAAACAAGTCATTAGGCTTGTCTTGATGTCTAGTTGCATCTCCCCAACCTAGAATCCATCATGATTCATAATAGGAAACAATAATCAATCCTTGAAAATGCTAGATCTTGAATAAAAGTGATCTTGAAGACCTGCAAAAACACTATAATGCTACTCCAAGACTTCAACATTGCTTACTATTTGATCTTGAATGCTCTTGTGAAAGAATACGTGAACGCTTGTGAATGCTTAGATCTTGAATTTCTTTCTCTAGATTGAAAATAATAACTTAGAAGTTTGTTTATATAGGAATTACACCTAATTTACTGTTATTTATATCTCAAAAGATGACATCAACCAAAATTTTGAATTAAAAACTTGAATTTCCCACTCAAACCCTAAAAGTAGGCCACACTGGACTCATTCACCACTTGTGGCGAATGGGTCCCACCTAGGGGGACTCATACACCCAAGGTGGTGTATGAATCCCACCCTAGATTTTTTAGGGTGGGCCAATGATGGGTTGTTAGAAAAAGTAATGATTTTTTTGATTTTATTAGGATTTTAGTTGAAATAAGCCTCAAGATTTGAAATAGAGGGTCTTAGGGCCTATTAATGATGATTTAAAAGGTATTTAATACAAGGGTACCAAAGTAGGTCCAAATTAGACAAGGACTTATACTATCTCCAACAAGGGAGTACAATTTTCCTTGCCACATTTAGCCCCACTTTAGCACCCATATGACTCTACGTGCATATGCAAGCTTAAGGAAACCAAATATTAAAATTTCATTTATCATAAAAGGATACTCATATAGATTCATCTTTGATATAGGAGAATGAAACTCCCACTGTAGCTATCTGCAAAACCACAATGTTAGGAATTTCACCCTGTAACACCAATTCATTAGTTGTTTAAAAATCTTGTTATCTAACTTCTTTATGAAATCAAGTTTGAGGCTAGATGTATACCCCCCCTTGATTTTGCTTGCTTTATGGAGGTAGAATCAAGGTAGGAATCTAACTGCATCGAATGAGATAAGTAATACCATAGAGTATTTCCAAGTACTATACCACATAATTATAGACACATGATGAGGACATGAGTATAAACATGATTCCAACACAACAAATGACATTGAAAATGAAGTTTGCTAGCCACCGATATGTTGGTTTGAATGAAAGAATCCACTTTTAACCCTAATATAATAAAAACCTAATTTTAACATACATAAGAGCAAAAGTGAAGTAACTTGAACTAATTTTATCTTTTACCTTCTTGTAGCTTGAATTTGTTGGAGAGTGATTGAAGATGTCGAGCCAAGAGAGTACGTTCCCCTGAGACTCGATATGTTGTCAAAGGAGGTAGCACGAGAAGACCTTCAACACCAAGTTAGTTGATTTTTTTGTACCTTAGCTTTTTTTATATGCCTTTAATTTATATTTTACGCATTTCTAGGCTATTTACGACCCTGGAAGAAAAGTTCGCAAAGCATCCCTTTTTTTTGCAAAGTGCCCTTTTTTCAGAAAGTGTCCCACTTTTTCGCAAAATGTCTCACTTTTTCTTAAAGTGTCCCATTTCCTTTTAAAGTGTCCCGAATAGGGAATAAAGTGTCTAAAACCCTTAGAAAAGTATCCTAGAAAAATTTTCGCACACTTCTTAACTATTGATGTATAGATTTAAGATTTTATAATACTTATAGGATATATTTTTGTTTTTTTTGTTGGATTTCACCCCGGTCACGACAGTGTCTTGATGCTAGATAGTTTTGTTTCCTACGAGACCTAGTTTCAACTTTATCAAAGGTGGATACTTAGACTTTACAAATGATTAGATTATACTATGTGTACCTCACATGTGCCTCCCATGAGGTACCATGATGCTATGCTAATGGAACTTCCTGAGAGATGGGATCCTGACATTTGCACATTTCACATACCTACTAGTGAAATGACGATCACCCTGGAGGATGTCCATCGCATCCTTCAAGTTCCTATTTGAGGTGAGACCGTGCACTTTCCCAGGGATCATACATACTCAGAGATGCAAGTAGATATAGGGTATTTCTTGGGAGGACTGGTTCAAGAGGAAATTGTAGGGCCACGTATTGATCTAGTGGGGCTACTCTATGCATGATCACTAGCATTGAGATGGATAATTATTTTCATAGTGGCACTAGTACTCATCCCTAATGGGCAAGGAGCACACCTAGAAAAAGGTCTTGTTCATATCATCAGATAGATGGAGCATCACAGGATTGTATATGCATGGGACCATAGCATCCTCACACATTTATATTATGATCTAGGGTGGTTTTGATACCACGAGGTCAACAACATGGTACATTGTAAACTACTACAGGTTTTGTGCCTAAAGCATATCACATGCACTCGGCCAATAGGGTTTCCATCTATATCAACCCTAGGATATCCATGCACATTTAGTTATCCACTGAGGCATTCATGGCAGTATGGAGATTTACATTTTTGGGGAGTCAGATTCGATTGACTAGATCAAGAGGAGGTCCTTTGGAGACCATATCAACTGATAACATAATGTCTAGATGATACCCGACAGCTGAGGAGGATTCAGAGGGATAGGTTTCTTCAGGGGAGGCATGATTACATGGTCAGACCATTCTATTATGATCATTTCATCCATTAGTTTGGTCAAATACAGGTACCACCAGCACCACACCCTTTTTACAAATGATGAGTGTAGAGTGCTCGGAGGCTAGGAGATACTAGGTGACTGAAAGTGGATGATGTTAGGTCCAGTGATTCATAGGATATAGATCACAACATGCCTCTAGTCTCCAATGTTGATGATGTCTGTGCTACTGATGCATACAAGGAGTGGTGGGCAGTGGCATGACCAACTCATGTATTCCCAATGGATCAGCTTATAGGCTTTGCAGGACCACTTCCAGAGCAAAGAGATGAGGAGGATGAGATAGGTGAGGATACAAGGCTTAGGGAATACAATTTATTTACAAATGAGGTAGATGAGGATTACAATGAGGACACAGACCCAGAATATGAGGGATAGGAGGAGGAGGAGGAGAATTTGATGAGTGAGGGTAGTGATATGGTAGATGAGGGTCTAGTTACCCATGAGTGGTGAGATCCATATCCTACTCATGTTACCAGATCACAGTCGACAGGGCCGCAACACATTCCAAAACTTATGAGCATGGAGATGCTAGCACATCCTCCATGCCTCCTGCACAGGATTCAAGGTTGTCTTTACATAGCCAATTGGGGGTATAGGTGATGAAATTTTATTAAATTTTATGCTTGTGCTTATGCTTTTAATTTATATATATATTTATATATATATATACATATATATATCATGATGTGTATTTATTATATTTATAATTTCTATCTTACAAGGGTTGTGAGAGATTTACATTACCTCTATCAATAGGTAGCTACAGAGATAGTGCCTTTTCTGTCTTCAATTAGGCTACTGGTACAGACTATGTGCCCCCACCCATCATGGAACAAGATCTAAAGTTGTTTGAGTTGTATGTCAGATTGAGAGTAGCATATGAGGATGCTATGAGGTATGTTGATCAAGCCGAGGCTCCTTATGAGAAAATTTGTTCATCTCAAGGTCTAGAGGAGGTCGAGAGATTCCATGCAGAGGTAGCTAGGCTATAGGTAGATAGAGAACACATAGAGTGAGAGCATCTAAAGGCCGTTGGATGAGAGACCACAACTATTGGACAAGTGCATGGTCTATAGTATGCTTTCGATGCTCTTATCAATTCATGATCATAATCACATAATATCGTCCCTTGATGAAATACTTCTAGATAGAGGTAATCACTAGATCTCGAGGGATCTAGTAGCCATAGGCCTCACTAGAATTGTATATTTGATGACACGTACTCAAAAGCTTGTGATATATATATATATATATATATATATATAATGATTTGATGCTTAATTATTTATGTTTATGTGTTTGAGTTAGATGGTAATGTGATTTATCAATTAATATTTTTTAAGATTATTTAATAAATGTCTCCATGATCTAACATGTTTTATGTGATCTAATTAAAACTATGCTAGTTTCTTTTAGATTAAATATTATAATGAAGTATGTTATGTTAAATTAAATGCACCTATGATTTAATTGTAGAGCATTCAATTTATATTAGGATCTAATCCAACACAACACACAAGATGGACTTGAATAGTATGAAACCTAAAGTAACCACCTAAAAGTTAATTTAAATAATTACAAATAATTGTTTGTCAAGAATAAAGCAATGTGAGAGAATATAGAATGTCATCTACTAACTCTAACACCATTGCTTTATTATTCACACTATTCAAGAAGGTTAGACATAATACCGACACAAATGCTCGACACTAATAGGTTCTTTAAGAGGTGTATCATCCATATTTGTTAATGTGTATGCTTTAGACCCATAACTTTCATCAATTTTGTAAGGTCCTAGCTAATTAGGGCTGAATTTTCCTTTTTTAGTTGGGGAAACATTGATATTATGTTGATTCTCAAATAACACCAAATCACCTTTATTGAATAATTGAGGGATGACATTATCATTATATCTACACCACTTTCTTCTAGAATATGCTTGAAAGTGCTCAAGAGCATTGATGCGCTGTTCATCAAACATTTCAAGCTGATGTAAGTGTTGTTCCTTATAAGTATTGTCATCAATAAGTCCTTGAAGAGTGATTCTTAATGTAGGAATCTCTAACTCCAAGGGAATTATTGCCTCGGTTCCATAGACATGGATATAAGGGGTAGTCCCAGTGGATAATCTAACATTCATATGGTAGGCCCATAACACATATGTTAACTATGTGTTCCAATCCTTATTATGTTTTCTTATTGTTTTCTTTAAGATTTGCTCAAGGATTTTATTAGTTTATTTGGCTTGACTATTAGATTGTCGGTAATAGAGTGTTCAAAAGTGATGTTGGATATCAAATGTCTCTAAGAATTTCTTCACGTAATTATTCTTGAATGGTGTCCCATTGTTTGAAACTAACGCAAAAAGAAGTCTAAAGTGAGCAATAATGTGTTCCAATATGAAACAACATATCACATTGATAGTTTTTGAGTGAAGGGGAATAGATTCTACCCATTTTGTAAAATATATTTTTTTGTAGTGATTATGAATGTATTCCCAATGGAGGAAGGTGGTGAGATTTTTCCAATGAGATCTAAACCCCACACCAAAAATGGCCAAATTGATACTTGAGCAGAGAGTTCAGAGGTGAAATAACAAAAAATAGGATAGGTGGTTTCATATGGTTTAAGACATAGAGCACATCCAGTTTCCAATTCTTTCATTCAAGGATAACCATAGAGATGTCAATGCAAAAGAGAAAGAGATCCTGCAATAGGGCTGTCCTAGGATATGATTTTAAACTAATGAGGGGTTCACCACCAAGCTAGGGCTTGGAAAGACAAATGCAATGCAAGGTGAAATGCTTAACCCTATTATAATGTAATATTTTATTAAATAACTTATAAAGGCATGAAAAATAAAAAAGAAGTGAGATCTCAAAAATATGCACTTGGAAACCTGAGAGAGGCTAGAATGAGCTCTAAATTGCTGAAAATTCTAAAATTTGGGCCTACTAGGATGAATACATCAATTTGGGCATATCAGTCCCAAATCTAGGTGAAATGTACACAATTGTGGACTTTTCTAGGGTATAGGACCTAGAATGACAATCTTCACTCACTTTCATTCAAGAACAAACCCTTGAGATCTCAATGCAAAGGAGAAAGAGATCTTGCAACAGGGTTGTCCTAGGGGCTGAATATAAACTAATGAGGGGTTCACTACCAAGGAAGAACTTGGAAAGACAAAATGAAATGCAAGGTAGAATGCTAAAACCTAGTTTGATGTAATGGATTATAAAATGATCTAAAGATGCAAATGAAACAAAATAGGAAGCTACAAAATGAAAGGTATGCACTTGGAAATCTAGAGATGACTGAAAGGAGGTCTCAAACATTGAAATTTTTGTCATTTTAATGTTGAGTGGGACTCATTTTCCAAGCTGGGTGAATCAGTCCAGAATTTGGGTTTTTGTGTGAGAACATGAATCTGCCAAATTACTATCCAAATATGCAAAAACTTGATTTTTGACACAAATTTGGGAGTCATTCACCAGAAGCGATGAATTAGTCTAGTTAGGGTTTTCTAGAACTTCAAGATTTCAAATTTCTCTTCTCAGTCTACTCAATTTGCTTCTTCAGGTTTTTAGATAAGAATCTTTGTAAATCAACCTGTAAGTGTTCTGCAATGTTCTCCAATGCTTGATGACAATTTTGATGACTGGGACTCATATGCCAAGCTTGGCGAATTAGTCTAGTTTTAGGTAAACTGTGCCAGAATAGGTTTAAGACAAATGGGCACTCAGAACTACAAAAATCTCTGACATACAATTATAGTGGGACTCATTTGCCAATACTAGTGAATCAGTCCACTTCTAGATTTCTAGAAATTCAAAACTGGATCTTGTAGCTCGTAGTCTACTTTTTTGTTCTTGATTCTGATTTGGGTCTGAAACTACATAATTCAGCCTATAGAACTTCTCTAAACTTCTCCAAGGCTTTATGGAAACTTTGAAAACTTTGAATTTCTTTGACAACATTTCCAATCTTGCTCCTTGATAAATCTACAACCTAGAATTACAAATCACATTTAAAGAGAGGGAAAAATGTTGTGGGGTTAGTGAATAGGGTTTTTCCTTTGTCAAACCCCTTGTTGGTAATTAAACCCTTGAAATGAAATGAAACAAAGTAGAGAATGATGAACAAAAAAATAATGATGTTGCAACTCACTAAACCCTTATAATTAAGTGCTTCAAACATGTAAATGATGGCATCAATGGATGTAGACTTGGACTCTTTCTTGATGTTGATAGATCTTGAATGCAATGTTTTCTTGAATCACACAATCCCTACACCACAATTGTTAGCTCTAAAACAACATGATGTAAATAATCTTTGACATGATGCAAGAGACTTGAAGAATTCTCTTGAATGCTTGATAATCTACCCTTGAAATTCCTTGAATGCTCTTATGAATTCTGAAATGCTCTTGTGGGCTCTTGAATGAATACTGGAATACTTGGGGATGAAAATGAGAGGAAGAACCTTTTATTTATACTTAGTTATTCAAGAATTCCTAAAATTGGCCAAGGTAGTGAATGAGTCTAGAAATGTGTGAAATCTGCATCGGGGCTAAAAAGACCTAGGTGGGAATCATTCACCCAAGGTGGTGAATGAGTCCTAGACACTAAATCTAGGCCACACAAGCCAAGAACACCTGAATTATGATTGGTTATTGATTGGTGTCAGGATTATCCTCAAAAAAATGCAATAAATGACTCTCGTGGATGCAAAATAGGGCCAATTAAAGGATAAGAGATCCAAATAATTAATAACAAGCCTAAAGGAATGTGAAAGTGTATTACAACACTTTAAAACACTCCAAATAAGGAAATGTTAAGATCAATTATGATTAAAATTATGCTTAAACTAATAAAACCCTAGAAAAGTGTGAAAGTGTGTTACAACACTTCACAACACTTTTGCAAGGAAACATTAAATTTCATAAGTTCACAAGGGACCAAGACCTAATGTGAAAGTGTTATCCACATTACAACACTAAATCAAGGTAGTTACATTAAGCTAAAATCCAAAAGGAGAACCCAAACAACTACAAAAAATGCCAAAGGATCCTTTTTTCGACACTACATTTAGTCCCCACTTTAGTGAGAGGATGAACCCACTTCAAACTCACACTAAAGTAGACAAAAACACACCAACAAAGGTTCCAATGAATTGATGCTAGCAATATAAGGCAACAAAAATCAAGTGGGGTGAACAAGCCCCCAGGATCAAGATCTCATGACTAACCAAACATAAGCACAAAGGAACACACATGAAAATGATATAAAGAATAGTGACAAGGTCAAGCATACACTACCAAAGATGAAAAGGAGAAAATAAAATAAAAGGAAGAAAAGAATTGGATCAAGCTTCGACCATTTGTCCATCCTAATGTGAATCAGATCTAGGTTGTTTGTCTGGAGAAACACATACTCACTTTGAAGCGATGAAACACCTAGATGTCCACTGGGTGAGAAGTCCTAAAAGCTGTGAAACATACACTCATGGCTAGTATGCAATCGCACATGCACACAAGTGGCTATGGGGAAATTCATGCCTCTGATTGGGCTTCCCACTCAACCATACCAAAGTTATACCTCCTGTTAACTTTAATAAGGTTCCACACAAAAATGACTTTCAAGCTTCATGAGACAAGAAAAACTTCGTATGCTTAGAGCTCATGAACAAATGTGATGGTGCTATGTGTTATACAAGGTGGCCATAGAACAATAAATGTAACATGCAAAGAATGTTCAAAGGAGTCTTGCTTAGTTCATGCGAGGTCTTTAACTTAGGGAACATTGTGCCTAATGTCTCCAAGAGAGGACCAATCAAATAATAGAAAATTCACAACTTCAGGGATGTAGTTTATCGCATCATGCCACTAAGAGGAATGTAATGTGCTAAGAGAGATCACACTCATGAATGAAATCACACCCAATGTCATTCATAAAGTGACAAATGCATCGTATGAAGTAAGATGGTTGCACCAAGAACCAAGAAAAGGAAAAAATGCAAAAGAATAATGCCAAAGTATGCCCCCACTTTAAAGAAATTGCTAAACACCATGCTGAGCAATTACTTTAAAGTAGCAAATGAAAAATTAAAATAAGAAAGAAGACATGAGATCCAACATGGAAAGACCTAGATGCCAAGTCATATGCTTTAGAGTAAAGTTGCGTAATGTAGGAGAAAAAGAAAAGAGAGGGTTTTCCCCAAAATTAAAACACCTTAAAACACATAAGGGATCTATGGATTTTGGGTTAGTATGTTCTTTGCTGCAATGTTTTTATTTTTAGAGAGCTTGGAACTATCATCATCCCCCAAATATACATAGAACTAGAAGAATGATACAAAGAGAGTGAAAACAAAGGAAAAACCTTTTAAATAAACATGGAAGAGACATAGGGTGTCTCAACGCCTTGCATCATACCCAAAAGGAAAACACAAGACAAATGAAAAAGAAAAGGAAAAAGAAAGGAAATTTTTTTGGGTCAACAATAAGGAGACATGAATGTATCAATTCCTTGCATCATCCCCAAAAGGAAAACACAAGAAAAAGATAAAGATGAAAAGGAAAAGAAAAAGAAAGCCTTTTGGGTCAACATTAAGGATACATGAATTTCTCAATTCCTTGCATCATCCCCAGAAGGAAAACACAAGAAAAAGATAAAAATGAAAAGGAAAAGAGAAAGAAAGCATTTTGGGTCAACATGAAGGAGACATGAATGTCTCAATGCCTTATGTCATCCCCAAAAGGAAAACACAAGAAAAAGATATAAATGAAAAGTGAAAGTGATACACAACATAGAGAGGAATAAAGATACGCATAGAGGAATGTCACAAAGTGAGAGAGAATATCAAGCAGTACATCATGGGGGATCACATTTTGTACGTGCAATCATAAAAAAGAACAAGAAATAAAAAGAAAATGCAAAAGACTAGTAAGGAAAATGTGAGTCAACCTATAAGCAGGTCATCCGCCTCCCAATAATGTTATTTTTATGCCAAGGGTAGGTAACTAGCCAAACGAACAAGAGCAAGTTCCGAACTAGGAGAAGCACCAGGTTCAACACTCTTTATAGGATATTTTTCATTTAAGCTCATGGAAGAGGAAAACAATGTGTTCAATTCATTATGCATCTCTTCATAAATTTTAGTGGTATTCTCATCATCATCCAAGTTAATCACAATAGGAGGATGAATGATAATGTCAATTGAAGAGTTCAACTCTTGTTGTGATTGTTGCATTGGGTCATTTTGTTGTGTTTAGGGAGGAGGGTCATCATGCATTGCTCCAGTTAAGTTTGGATTTTTATTTTCTTTGTTCAATTCTTTATGTAACTTGTGAGCAAGGGAACGACATCTTCCCCTACGCTCTCAAGCACCTCTATTTTTTTTGTTTTCATTTTCAAGTTGCGTTTGTGTGGGAGTGGGTTGATCAACCATAGGTTGCTTTTCTTCCCTAAGGGGAGGAATGGAAGGAACCATAGGAGGTTGTTCATCCACTTTCTCTTTGGCTTTGTAAACTTGTTTTATTCTAAGAGGCATGACAATATTGCTTTCATTGTCTCTTCGTAATTTGTAGGATGTGGTTGAAGTTTCAGTTGTTGGATGGTCTTGGTTATTTGGTTCATGTTTAGGTTGAAGCATGGTTTCTTCCAAGATGGGAGGTTCAAAGGTGGACAGGGACATGTTTCAGAGAGATAATTTTTCTATCTTCTTTTCCTTGAACTTTTGATAGGACAAGAAAAAGAAGTCCACCCTTGGCTTGATAGGTTCCATGGGCTCGAGCCAAAAGGAATCTAGGGTAAAGTTTCCTTTAGATGACAAGGGGTTAAAGCCACTATGGTGAACAATGAATATCTCATTGTTAAAGGGAAACTTTAAGCATTTATGCAAAATTGAAGGGACAACTTTCATGGAGCAAAGCCATGGGTGGCCTAGCTTCACATGAAATTAGTCCAACTATGGGATGATGAAGAATGTGACCTCTAACATTTTTGGTCCTATTCGGAATGGTAGGGTGACCAATCCTATCGTAGGGCACACAAATCCATTGTGTGTCTTGATGTATGCTTTTGGTCTATCATATTTGTCTTGATAGAGTTCATGCAAAAGTAGAAATTCTTGGGTGATCACATTATTTCAATGGGGGGGATCTATTAGTATCCCATTAGTGGGATTTTCATAGATATGATCGACTATGTAGAGGGGACCATCGGGAAATTTTTTAAGTATATCCTTGGAAGAGAAAGCAATATCAAGAGAATTCTTAGGTCAGCCCTTACAAGGGATGACGTTTATCGCCCCTATCATTTCATCCATAAGATTGATATTGACAGAAGCATTGTTTTCATTATTTGTATCAAAATTCATCACATCATTCTATATAGTTTCATTGGCTTTGACAAATGAAATATTGCGTTTGGGCATTGGGTTGGTCAAAATTTGTAAATTTTGGTTTGGAGGAGCAATAGACTTATTGCCTTGATTGCTAACACCACCAATGGATAGACGACCAGAATCAATGAGGTCTTGCACAAGATGTTTAAGATGCTTTCTTCCATTTTATTTTTCTCTTGAAGGGCAGTTTCCAACTCTAAGCTTAGCCTTTCGATTTCCTCTCTTGACTCTTTTGCTTCCACTTGGATTCTTTGAAGATCATCAAAAGTTCAAGATCAGGCATCATCTAGCTCTCTCTTTAGATTTTCATTATTAGCACGAAGTTGAACCTATTCACTTTGAGCTTACACAAGCGACTTAGATGCATCTCCTTGTTGGCCTTGAATTTTATTTATGTGGGCTACTTCAGCTTCTCTAGCTCAGATTTCATTATGCAGTCTACTTACAGTTTCTTTTAAATTTTCCAACTCTACCTCGCGCTTCTTCAATTTCTTGTCCAACCCCTCAAATTCAACATATACCACCTTATCGATCAAGCGAGATTCATTCAAATCTAGGCCTAATACATTAATGTCATATTCCTCCATTTGCATTTTCCCTTTGGGATTGGTGATGAGCTGCTTCATGGTAGTAATGAGCAAAGAGTTCCACTCCTCATTGAAGAAAGCTTCAATCTTCTTTGTGGTAGGCTTCTCAACATTCTTCAGTAATATTTTCTACTTCCTGGCCTTTCAAGCCTATTTAGTAGCATCAAAATGACCCTAAAGAGTCTAAGGGACATGGACGCTCTATGTTGTAATGGAAGCACTAGGGGGCAGTCCGAAAAGGCTAAGGATAGGGGAAACTTTGGATGTGTGAGTGTGAGGGAACACCAAATTTAGCGTGATCATGGAAAAGGGTGGGACACCAAATTGAGTAGGGGAAAAACTAGTAGGGGTGAACATAGAAATAGGCTGGCAAAGAGGTGCCTTCCCAAAAGTAGATGGGCCAGGAGTGATAGGTAAAGCAGTGGTACCGACCATTTCAATGGGGGCCCTTGACATGGAGATTAAAGACACAACAACAACCAAAGTGGATGACATTCCTTTGGTGTTCAAGGTGGTTTCAGTGGGTTCATTAAAAATGGCAAGGGGTGCATTAAAGATTACCAGCTTGAGGTCCAAGGGAGGATGATTTCCTTCCATGGGGGGAGGTAGAGGATTGACCAAGGATGCAGAAATAGGAAGAAGAGGGGAAGCGAAACTTACCCAAGCCATAGTGGTTGAAACATTTTGCAGGGAAGACTCCACTTCTTCTTCTTCTTTTCAGATTAGTACAATAGGGGCACCCAGATCTTGAATCCTTCTTTTCTTTGCATGACTAGAACTAGCATGCTCTGATCGTCTAGTAGTAGATCCTTTCGAACCCCTGCCTTTGGCAGTGGCTCGGGATCCTCTAGGAGACTGTCAAATCCTTTTACCTTTACTTTAGGTGTTGGAGGTAGACAAAGCTTGTGAATCCATTTTCCTTGAGTCTCTCTGATTTTTGAATTATCGAGGTCAAGCAACTTGAGGTTTAACTTGTTCCTCATCAATCTCATGGATTTTTTTAGGATTGTTGTTATTGGAATCAACCTCTCTATCATATAATTATTTGAATTCATCATTGAGTGGCTAAAAGTTACTGAATGGGGCACCTGGGCACCTCATCTCCTGTCGGAATCTCCAGAAGTTTTCCTTTTTCCTTTCTGACCATTTCCTACACTTCAGTTGTGTGTTGAGAGATTTTCTCATTGGAAGATTCCTCTTATACTCTACCTATGGTTCATAGAAGCTTAACCATTTTGGTCGCTCTTCTGGAATGTGAATGAGGTCAATGTATATCTCTATGCTCTCCTAACCCGAGTTCCTTCTTCACTAGAAATAATACTAAACCTTGTGACTCAAACTATAAATCCCATTCGGATTATAATTCCACTTCTCACAAATGACGACCAAGGCGAAGGCCACCAATAAGTTTGTGATCTCATACTTTTCCTTTCCTTTAGTCAGTATTACTGGACTCTTAGCAATTATAAGAGGAAGGTCATAGAGATTTGTTTTTCTCCTCCCAACACCATAAATTTTGTCAACGATGGTTACTTGACGACATGCCTCCAATGCAAAGACCCTTTCTGTTACAAATTTTGTGAGTCAGAACACCTCCCCAAGAAAACCATAAAATTTTATGAATGTGAAGTCCTCACCCAAGAAATAATCTAGTGGGGTCGGTGGATCTTATCCATTCCATAACCTCTTGAGAAAAATGGCCAATGTGGCAGGGCAACAAATCATGGAGTACTGGCCTTAGAATTTTTTTTGTTAATCCCCTATCTTAGAAAGCACATGGGTCCATATAGAAACTAGTTGGAGATAACCCATTTCATCTATCCTAGATACTAGTACATTCCTACTAGCCACTCAAAATTTTGATGTAAAAGAAAATGAGCCAAAATAGAAGAGGACCTAAATTTGGACTCTGTCTTGTAATTCTTCAACTACTACCTCATGTTCCTAGTTATAATCTCAGAAAAATCATAGTAGCTAAGGAATTTATCCCTTTTTATTGTAATAGGTAGGGAAAACTGGAAATGGTTAACCTCTTCATCATCATCGAGGCCAAAAACCCAGGCCAACATTGAGAATATAGACTACATATCCTTCTTAAACTTTTTATGCAAAAGAGGCCAACAAATCTTCCCTATTTGTGGCCTTTCCTTGGTCTCATCTTCATAAAAAATTGTGTGCCTAAACATGTTCTCTCCTAAGATGTCCATCCATTACTCGTTAAAAATATCAACACCCCAACTGGTAGGAATACATAGCATATCCTATATGGCTTTGGAAGAAATGGTAATCTTGACCCCTCGACCCTGATTGGTCTATGTACTTCTGTTAAACTTCTTCACACATGCATCAACCAACTCCGAGCATGGATGTAGGTAGGAAACATAAACTATGGTAGGCCATAACTAAGGGTTGAAAACATTATCAGTGATGTCTTGCACTGCCTCTCTTTCAACACTTTTATCATGTTGGACCCTTCTATAGTGCTCATAAGGCTTCTCTTCTACTATTGGAGCATTGGCGAATGAGTTTTTCCTAAAAACATTGGGATAACCAGGTCTTCTACTGGAAGCTACGACCTGTCTACTAGAGGTCGATGCTTCTACCATGGTTGTACAAGAAAGTTGCAGAGAGCTTCTCTAGAGATAATGACCACTTTCCTTTTGCTTCTTTGGAGAAATCTACTTTTGAGTGCAATTAATTCTCTCTCATACATGCAGATAATGCTAGGCCATTACCACTAGGCCATTAAATGCTTCCATTGAGGTGATACGTGTGGATTGGGGATATGTATCCCTTGGGAATTGCAAAAACACAATGAGGATGGAATTAGTACATTCCTTGCACCATTTTCTTTATCAAATAAACTCATTCCTTTGAAAAGCATGCTTTTCGCTATGTGAAACGTGTTGATGTGATACAAGGTACTCTTGAAAGGACATGCCCATAAATTTGTTAGAGATTTAGCACGTTAATCCATGTCTTTTCTCATTAGTAGGTTGGTGTTGAAAATAGAAAAAGACACATGTCGATGATTGACATACAAAATCAGTTACTCCCAACACCCAAATTTATTTCTAAAGGTATTTTTTTAGACTCTCCATATGATTTACCTGACTTTCTCTATTTTTTCTTCAAATTTTCCCGTTATCATCTAGCCAAAAATAGACTTTCCGTTGGTTGAGTTCACCATCTCATCTTTCTATATATAGCTATGCCACCTTTTGCAACATTCATTCAAAAATATAGTCACTTAAGTTTAGAAAGCTCTCTCCTTACCATTATTTTGCCATCTTTTGTTGTATATCAAAATATCTATTGGCTTACGCACTCCCACTCGGTTCCTCCCATGGAAGCCACAATACTACTTTGTGGGAGAGGTCACTAGTGATTGAATTAAGTGCCTGGTAAAGAAATGTGATTGCCTCATCATGGTTGTGTTCAGGTTGGTAGTCGACACATACTTTATCAACGATGAAAAATAGCTCTAGAGCAACTGCAACATGCTTTCTTGCTTCTTGGATTTACTGCTAGACTTGAACATTTCCAAGCCATGATAAATGAGTTGTACCACCAAATTTTTGAAACTTCGCTTATGGAGGGGCTTGGTGAGCTAGTGCAAGTGGCTATCCCTAGTGTCGGTATATCGATCGCCATGGATATTTGTAGGCACGTGGACTTTGGAATAGATGTACCCTGGTTGCCTTTCCTCTTTGACTTCCGCACTATGGACCTTGAGACACATCACTATTCTTCTAAGCTAGTGGCCACTTTTCACTACAAAAGTACAAAGTGAAGAGTGTTCTAGGACTCGCTTGGAGGAATCGGTTCGACTTCCTAGCACAGAGTCGTGGTGACTAGACCCTAGGTCTGCCCTATTTGGCCCACATGCGTCGTGTGTTTAGCCCCTTTTTGCAACCTGAAGAAAAATAAAAAGAAGAATAAGAAGAAGAACCCGATAACGAGCCCTTTTTTCTTCGTTGTTAATGACTAGAGGCTTTACTTTACTATTTTTTGCTTGTTTCCTCCCTTTTGCTTCATTTTTCTTTCTACCCTTTTTGGATTTTCCCGAGAGAGCCTCATGTTTAAATTTGATCCTCGGGTTGTGCATTATATTAAGAATGTTTTGATGAATATAATATAATACAACATTTCTTTTCTTTAGTGTTCTTTTAGATGGCTTATTCTCAAAATTAAAACATATTTACAAAAACTCTACATATGGTACATAACTATTAAATTTTTTTTAAAGAACTTTGTATTTTAATGGAATAAATTCATAAAATATTGTTCATCGATATATCTAAATAATTTCCCTCCATATCTTCAATTTTGTATGCATTCTTTTCCTTGCATGTGCTAATTCAGAAAGGTCCTTTCCATAGCACTTCAAATTTTATGTTTTTCCTTGAGTGCATTCGTTGTACATTAGCACTAAGCTTCCTTCTTTGAATTCTGTGTTGGAAGTGTTTTTTTCAAACAAACACTTTACTATTTTTTGGGGCTTTACCATGGAGTCATAGGAATTTTCTCTATCTTCTTCATGCTTGAGGAGTTCCTTTAGTTGTACTTCCATTTTGCCACTTTCCTCAATTTCCAGGGCCTTCAATAGTTGTAATGCAAGGATCTCTATGGAGATAGGTAGCACTACCTCCTTTATGTACACCATTTCATAGGGGGAAGTCTTCTAAATTTTCTTGGGAGTAATCTGATCTTCCCACAAAGTAGCTAGCAGGTGTTTTTTCCAATCCCTTTGTCGTTCTAACCCAATATGCTTGATTAACCTAATTAGGTTTTAGTTGGTTGATTCTGCTAACCCATTCCCTTTTGGGTAGTAATTTGATGAAGTCTTGAGGAAAATCCTATTTCTAATAGAAAAATATGACATTCCCGATCCTAAAAAGGCTTGGGAATTGTTGGATATGATGGTCTTGGGTAGGCCAAACCTGGTTGCTAGCTCTTTTACAAAATTAACAATTTCCCCTTCTATGGCACTTTTTAGCGCTATGACCTCTGTCCACCTTGTGAATTAGTTGGTTTCCATGAGGATCCACTTATGTCTAGTGCTGCAAATAGGATTTATCATTCTGATAATATCCAGACCCCATTCAACAAATGGTTCCTTAGGTACAATCAGGCTTAGGGGCAAAGTTGCATTCCTTCTTTTGGCAACAAAATGTTGGGACTGAGTACACTTTTGCACCAAATGATGTTCTTCGGTAAACATAGAGGGCCAATAATATCCTACTCGAATGATTTTTAAGACAGTAGTCTTGGTGGAGAAATTTTCACCCTTAGGACTATGATGGAGTTCGTTGAGAACTCTTTCTCTTGTAGCTTATCAAGATATTGGAGTAGTACACCATCATAATTTATTTTAAACAATACACCCTTAATTAATACATACCTAGTGCATTGCAGTCAGTAGTATATTCTTTTATGAAATGGAAGACTGGCTGGTAATATCCCTTCTGCATATACTATGTCCATTCAGCCCCTCAAGATTCTTCATACTCAAATTGGTTTGCGTAGAATTGATCATTCTCTTTGTTAGCTTCAGGATTTGATTCTTGTGCAATGTACTCACATAAACCTCTTCCTTGAACCAACTTGGTCAGTCTAATGTCCACATCATATTCTAGGATCTTGGTGATCCAATTTTCACTTTTTTCTATTATCTCTCCTTTTGTGATGTATTCCCGCACACTAGGATGTGCTACAAGAATAGTTATCTTGTTAGTTGACACCGAGTATTAGAATTTATATAAACTTTTAACAATGGAAAAGCCCTATTTCTCTACAAAATTATACTAGCTTCATAGCCTTTCAAGGTCCTTGAATGGAAAGCAATAGGATGCTCTCCATTGTCTTCACTACACTTTTGAGTGAGCACGAAAGCTATACTATGTTGGCCACTGTACACATAGAGTAGAAAGTATTTGGAAAAAAATGGGTTAACCAACACTAGGGTTTCAGAGAGGGTCATCTTTAGTTGTTTGAAAGATTCCTTGCCTTCTAGAGTCCATCTGAAAGGTAGGTTCTTCTTAAGTATCAAGGTGATTGGTCTTACAATGCCTTAAAAATCTGATATGAATCTACTAAAAAAATAATATTTCCTAGAAAAGATTGTAGTGCCTTTTGGTTTACCGGTAGGGTTAATTCAATTATAGATCTAACCCTTTTGGGGTCTATTTCTATTCCATTGTTCGATACTAAAAATCCAAGGAGCTTACCCTGAGGTACTCCGAAAACAATTTTTTTGGGATTCAAAGAAATCCCAAACACTTGGCATTTCATGAACAAACTTTTCCAAATGATCGGAAAGATATTTTGATTTTGAAAAGACTGTTAAGTCATCTAGATATATGAGGATGATGGAGTTGATCAATCCTTCAAAAGCAATATCCATTTCTTGTTGAAAATTTGCACTGGCATTGGAAAGTCTGAACAACATCTTTGAATATGCAAACATTCCCCACTTAGTGGTAAACATTGTTTTATGTTGGTCAGATTCCTTCAAATAGACCTGATTATACCCTAAGAAAATGTCTAGCAAACAGAACATATCTGATCTAGCCACAGTCTACAATATTTTCTCCATCAATGACAAATGGTAATGATTTTTTAACGAGGCCTTATTCAAGTCCTAGAAATCAACACAAAGTTGGATATCACCATTATTTTTTTGAACTAGAACTAGATTTGATACCCAGGTGGAATGTTTCATAGGATATATGATCTTTGATTCAACCAGCTTGGGGAGCTCTTGTGCCATTAGATCTTTAACTTTTTGGTTGACTGGCCTTTATTTCTATTAGATGGACTTGGATCCTTCCACCAAATCAATGGTATGTTGGATTATTCCTAGGTCATATCCTCTTAAATCATCATAGGTCCAAGTGATAACCACATCATACTTGAAGCATAGATCCTTTAGTCTTTTCTTGTCCTTGTGAGGAACTTCTCTTTTGATTTTCAACTTTCAACTACTTCCGATGTCGAGCTCTTCATAATCCCTTGCATCCATAGAAAATATTTGCTTGCCATTCCTTGCATCTTCACAATCAAAGAGATTTTCAAGAGAAATTAATCCTTGAGGAAGCTTGTTCCCTCTCAATTGGATGATTTGGTTTTCGAGAAATCATGTCCTTGATTTCTGTATGAAACAAGAAATTTAGATTTCGTCATTAAAAAATTTTCCAGTTTTGATTATTGTCAGGAATTAAAGGTCAGACAATGACTTGCACCACACTCTTCTTTATTTGGTTAGAAATTGGTGCAAATTGTGAATTGATAGAAGCGATTCAATTGGCAACACTATTTTGTGATCGGGGAATAACTTGTATGTTGAAAGCTTCAAAACTCTCAATTAGATACCTTAATCATTTCCTGTAAGATCTCAGGGGAATGAATATCACTACTACTTCCTGTGTGATTGTTTGGCTTGGACAGGAGAAGAGGGTCATAGATAAATCTTTTATCTGATCAATGGTCAGAACCTTCTTCCCATCTAATTGCATGATTCTTTTTTCAAGGGGCTCATACTTGATTTTCAAAGCATCTTCCACTTGTTTTGGTATAACAGTCATGCTAGCCCTTGAATCAATCATATTATTATGTAAAATTTTATCTTCCACAATAAGAGTTAAAAAGAAAGGTGTGGGATTTGCCTTGCTTACCTCTTTCTCTTTTTCATTTCCTATGTCATTCATGTAAGTAGTTGCTTTCGAAGCCTAAGGGGGTGGCACAAGTGCTTTGTCTCCACTTTCATTATACAGCTGAACTGCATCCACCTGTGGGCTTCGTTCTTTTTTCTTTAATGCTTCCTGATGCAATGTCTTTTGTTTGAGAATAGATATGATGTCCAACAATGATACATTGGTAGGAACATTTTTTAGTTGTTCCACCACATTGAGCATCCCGACTGGCTGAGTCTTAGGCTTGTACAGTGGTACTTCTCTTGTGTTCAGAAAGAAGTGTTATGTTGTGACTAGGCTAGGTGCCTTATCTTCCTAATTCTCTTCCAATGGTGGATTATGCAACTATGGAAGAGGTAAGACGATGGGAAATGGAGCCTTCTTTTCCTGAGGGGGTAGTTGATGTGGTGGCGGATGTGGCAAAGTTTGTTGAATGTATTCTCCTATGAGCCTTCTTTTGGACATTGTGTTATAGTCTTACTGTACGTGCAGAACACTAGTCGTCAGAACTTCAATTGCAAATACTGCATCTTTTTCTTCCATTTAGGAAAAAAAATCTTGTTCAGGTGTAATATCCAACTCTTGTTCCAAAGACATTCCTTGCATTTGTGCTATGAAGTGAGAATTTCCCATTTTGGAAGACTCATATTTGTTTGCATTCAGAAGCACACTGGTCGCACCCACAAAAGGATATAAAAGTCACATAAAATCCTATCCTGGGAAGTAGGGGACTAACATCTTCTTCTAGTCATTCATGTACTTTGTCAAACCAGGGAATGTATACTTGAAATGGAGTAGCACTGTATGTGCACTAAGAACTAGTTTCAGTCACGATTTACCATAAATAAATGCGTGAAAGGAATTCTACTTATGCTATCTAGGAATGTAATGAGAAGCCTTCTAAACTTAATCAAAGCAGAAACCATAACAACTACAACTGAGAAACAAACTATGAATTGGCCTTATGCTGCGGGAACAAACGCAAGGGTGGATTCCCGATGCTGCAGGAACAATATAAGACCGAGTTTGCACTGAAACTTCAAGAATGAAATCTAACTTATGATCAACAAAAAATAAACGACTAACTAACTAACTACAGATACTTACTAAGTGGGCCACCTTAGCAAGCATCAACTAATTATGCCAGAATTAAACTCAGAACTTCATCAAATTTTATTCATAAACTCAGAATGATGTACATTGTTCTACTTATATGAAAACTAACACAAAACTCTATCTCTTATCATAGTACTAACTCTTACATAATCTGCTTCTTATTATCATACTAATTTTTACATGATATCCTTTCTATGCTCGTTATGCTTGCTCACTCGCGCAGGAGGAACACTTATTTAAACCAGAAAAACAACTAACTACTTAACTCTAACAGAGAAAGACGTGGACATAAATGAATCCTGAAACTGATGAACAAATTTCTCATAAATGAAAACATATCCATTCAACACGATCCAGAGAATTTAGCATTCCACTCTTTCCAGATTAAATGATCATTTAAGTTTCTTCCCAATGACCTGGACAGAGAGTCTTCACTGGAACAACTTCCTCGACGTCATGCAGGAAATGGACTTTACTACAGGGTTGAGATCCACTGCACTTGACTTGTTCATGCTCCCTTCAACAACCTGCGATGCACAAGGCGATAGAGGTGAAAGAAAGAATGCGTGGCAAACAACACGATCCATTCATTAATCACATACTAAATCTATCCCATTATTCAAAAACCATATGCATTTTATTAGTCATTCGAGAAGTCAAACAGGATAATTAATAAGACACATAGAGATGTTACGCTGCATGAATATAGGAATGTATTGCTACAGGATACTACCCATTTTTAGATAGTCTGTAATAAAAGAGTTAAAACATCCATTAGTAGTAAAAGTAGAGATATTAAAAGTACATCATGATACTCAAATTATGAACATATCCTGAGCTCATCATCTACCCCCTACTTAACCTGATGATGGTCCACCAACATTAAGCTTCCTGGTTGTTTCCCTGAAATCCGTAGGAGTATGACTTTTTGGCACAGTCCCAAATTTATAATAGAAACCTCTGAAATTTTTCCATCTTTCATATCTGATTTTCTCTATATCTTTATTAACATTTGTAGCTCGAGAGGGATAAAGTGGCCACATTAAAACTGGAGGTCGAAATGTTATTGGAAACCATAATTCGAACCTCTTCGAAAGACCAAGTTGTATGTAGCTCACCGTCCTTCCAAGGGCTGCTTCAAAATTTAGGGGGCTATGTGGCTTAGATTTCCTGAGCCCAATAGTCAATTTCTCCAATCTCTTTTCAATTATGGAAGAGGCAAGCTTCCAAAATAGATACGGTTGGCTTTTGAATTCCTCATACGCTTGCTTTCTGACATCAAATATTTTTACTCTTTCTGCTTGATTGTTGAACCCATATGCAATAGTGGGCTAGGATTTTAGCATTGTGTAAGGATCTATTCTTTCTGATTGCAGTGGTATGGGCTCATCTCTTTCAACTTCTTCATAGGATTCTAATTTTCTACCATAATTGGTTTCATTGGCTGCCCATGACATAAGTGACCTTAAATGGATATCACCAATGTAAAGAAGTGGATTCCACTCTGTTTCAGAGGGAATTATCAATCCATGCAAATAAAACTCACATAAAGAATTCTTTAGCCAATTAGGAGCCACTTGGTATGCATCATAAAATTCTTTGGATGTATGAAAAATAGGATCTAAATTTCTGGAAATTCTCATTAATTGAAACCAGAGAAATTGTTCATTTAGGCACATGGCATAGACTCTAGGCAGTGGTCTACACTCCGCAATCTTACCAGTTATTTTCATCATTTCATCCATTTTCTTTTTCATCTCCTGGATTTCCTATTTATGCCTTTCAATTTCTCTTTTCAGTTTCTTCTTCTCTTCCTCCCAAAGACTTTGTTGAATTTTAGTCTTGGCTAGGTAGTAGAAACTCAATGTTTGAAATGTGACCAGCCTCCATGAGGTCCTAAGTTATTCCAAAAATTCAATTAAAAATGTTTTTTTATAGATAACCATGGCTTGACAAGTTGTAGGGGGCAATGAAGCTTCATTGGACACTTCCCATTGTTTAGGATGCTCTTCCTCTTGCTGCAGGATGAATTCATGTTGCTATGCAGGAGGAGATTGTACTTCCTCTAAAATTTTCCTAGCTGCTTCAGCCAAGTCATCAAGACTTGGCATTCCCCTTTCATTACTATCATATTGTGCTTCGTCAACTTCCATTGGTTTATTTTGCATGTCCTCAGGAACAATAGGTGGGCTATGTGAAACATTCTCAGGTACATTCTGAGAATCATCATAGCTGTATTCTTCAGACTCCTCTAAAATTATTATAACTTCAGGTTGAGCAGACGTTGAGGTGACTTTACGTTGTTTCCTTGCTGAAAGTCTTTTTGGACCTATGGCAGCTGCCGGAGGCACTCTCGTGGCTTTCCTCTTTTTGAATTTCCTAGAGGGTTTAGACTCAACGGAAGAGGATGATAGAGAAACTGTAGTGGAAACAGGTGTTGCTGCAAGAGGAACTGCTATAGGAGAAGGTGTTGCAGGAGAGGGACACTGTTGTCTTTGAGCATGAGGGTCAGAATCTGGGGTTTGTTCTGCCCTAGATGAATCTCCTACCTTCATTTTTCTTTTTTCTCTTCTACTAGCAGACCTGGTTTGTACTCTGGTAGAGGGTTCTGGTGTGGAGGCCATAGGAATAGATGTTGTAGGGGCAGGTGCTACAGGGATTGCTCTAGGCAGCTCTAGAAGTTGCAGATCCTTTTTGGAAACAAAGTATTGCCAAGAAAAAGGTGACACATCCCTCAGGGAATGCTCAATCAATAGTTTAATGAGGGCATGATGGGAAATTGCATTGTCCCTTCCCCTCTGGGTTTCAGGGCACTTTGTTTTAACAAATTTAACAAAACATTTGGGACATTAATAGCTAACCTATGCCTCATATGGCTCAATAACTTAAAATGGTAAGAATGTAAATAGGAGAAGAATCTCTCATAGGTTAAATACCTGATTATGAATGCAACATACTTTGAATATAGAAAGGGTAGTGACACTCATTTGCAACCTTGTTTAGAGACCTCCAAAGGTCCATCAGTTGGTACTGTAAATTCTGCCTTAGCAGAAACAATATTTGAAGAGAAACTTTCCCTTGTTGCTGGAAGCCCGATTACTTCAGCAATTCGTTCTTCTGTTATAGCCACTGTTAGACCCCATACTGAAGCTTCCCCTTCTGAAAGAGTTCTTAAAAATTCACTAGCAGCTTCCTCATTGAAAGAATCTAACCTCAGAAAATAGTCTAGCCAACCACAATTATTGAATGCCTACACTATTTGAGGATTCTGTGTTAAGAGCTCATGAGCTATAGGCTCATGTCTTACCAATTGACCACCCATATTTGAAAATTACCTCTACTGAGATTCCAGAAACCTAAACCTTTTCTGAAAATTCAAAAGAAAATTTCTTCTGCTCTTCTTTTTGCTTCTTTCTGTTTCTTTCTATCCTACCGTCACTTTTCTCTTCTTTTTCAAGAATGACTTGAAAGATAATTGCATGTAATGATTATTAGGAGCTACTCATGTATCAAATAGTTAATATTGTTTAAGAAAAAATATGCAGCCATATTTGGAAAGTAGAAGAAGAATAAAAATATCTTATTAGTTGTGACATCGACATAAGAAAAGGTTTGAAATGGATTATCTCGCCCCCTACTTAAAATTTGACATGTGTCCACACATGGACGAAAGGATAGGTGAAGCATGGGTGATAAATACTGATATGAACATAGTAGTTGTTGAATAGATGAAATAAATAAATAATGTGATTAAGAAAAGATATCGTGTAACTTTCAATTAATGCTCGTATGTGCTGGGAAAAATCATAGCGCACCATGAAATGATGGCTATAATAAAAACCATGAATGAGGTGGTACGACAGGATGGATGACATGGAAGAAAAGGGAATGAGTGGTGGTGATGGATGAAAAGCGGAGAAAGTGGCTCCCTTAAAAAGGAAACATTTATTATGGGAATGCAACATGGAATTAAAGAGATGCTACAAGAGAAAGACCAAAGCCTTTCACTATAGGAAGATCATTGGCCGCATTCAAAACAAACTTCTGCATAAATTCATCTTTAGATGATGGCTTATGATACAACTGAAGATGGTGTCCATTAACCAATAGCTTGAATCGAACTGGATCTATTGTAGCCAACTGCACTGAGCCATTATCAAACACATTTTCTATTTCATAAGGACCAAGTCATCATGTGGTTAGCTTACCTTGATTTTCTTTGTACCTAAAATCATAGAGCAGATCCCAATCACTGACAGAGAATTGCTAAGTTTGAATATGATTGTCATGCCATTTCTTTCTTTGCTATTGGACAGTTTCAGTATATTGTAGGGCAGCCTTCCTCATCTCATCCAATGCATTCAGCTACAGGATGTGTTCTTTTTGAGCCTCAAAGATATCAATGTTAAGCTGGAGAGTAGTCCTCAAGGTTTTATGCTCAAACTCTATTGGCAACATGGCAGTCTTACCATAGAGTAATTCAAAAGGAGTAAATCCTATAGTTGTTTTCCATGTTGTCCTATAGGCCCAGACTACTTCAGGAAGACGACTACTCCAATCCTTCTTATGTAATTGGACTGTCTTTGTAAGGATTGCCTCAATTTCTCTGTGGGTAACCTCTGCTTGGCTATTGGCATGAGGGTGATAGGGGCTAGACTTTCTATGCATGATCTTGTAATCATTCATCAATGTAGTGATTAAGTTGGATGTAAATTGAGCTCCTTGATCCATAACAAGTTTCCTTGGGACTCCAAACCTTGTAAAAATATGCTCATATAGGAACTCAACAACTTTATTGTTACAAGCATGTGTCATTGCTTTCACTTCCACCCACTTGGTTACATAATCGGTACACACCAAAATGTATGATTTCCCATTGGATGGAGGATCAATAGACCCAACAAAATCCATGCCCCATTTGTCAAAGGGAATGATTACCACTGGAGGATTCAGGGGCATTTCATCAGACCTTATTTGTCTCCCCATGCGTTGACATCTGTCACATTTCCTGGTGTAGGTTGCCGCATCTTTGTGTAGTGTGGGCTAATAGTATCTCGTGTTAAGCACTTTCATAGATGTTCTCTTGGCTTCAAAGTGCCCACCACAGGGCTCATCATGACAGACATACAAAATGTCATAGGTATCATCTTCCTTAACACATCTTCTCATGACTTGGTCAAGTCCTGCATAAAATAAACAATCTGCAATCCATGAAAAGTTAAAACTTTTCTCAACTAACAATTTCCTTTCCTTTGGTGAGAAGTGAGCTAGAATCTTGTTTGCTGCTAAATAATTTGCAATATCTGCATACCATGGAGTTTGAGTAGCAATAGAAAATAGATGTTCATTAGGGAAGCTATCATCAATTACCTCAGGACTATCAGGTGTAGGTGTTTGAAGTCTTGACAGGAAATTAGCCACCACATTAGCTCGACTTAGCTTATCAATAACTGTGCTATCAAATTCCTACAACAATAGGAGCCATCTTGCTAATCTGCCAGATATGGTAGGCTTATTCATGAGGTACCTTATTTCTGCATGATCTGTATGAACAAATATTTGGTAACCAGTGAAATAATGTCAAAACTTGTCCAGGGCATACACAACTACTAGCAATTCTTTCTCTATGACAGTATAGTTTAATTCAGGGCCTTGAAGATTTTTGCTAATGAAATATATGACATGCTCAATGGAATTCTCTTTTTTTCCTAAAACTGCCCCTATGGCATAATCAGAAGCATCTATGTGTATATGAAAAGGCAGATTCCACTTCAGTCCTTGAAGAACAGGTGCCTAAGTAAGTAAGTTCTTAAGCTAGAGGAAAGATTTGTCACAGGCCTCAGTCTAGGTAAACTCAGAATCCTTAGTCAATAAAGCATATAATGGACTGTCTATTTTACTGAAATATTTGATAAATCTTCTATAATATCCAACATGTCCTAGGAAACTTCTAACATCCTTTTCTTTTGTAGGTGTTGGCAAAGTTAGAATAACTTCTATTTTTGCATAATCAACCTGAACTCCTGCTTGGGAGAGATGATGGCGTAAAACAATTCCCTCTTGCATCATCATAAAGCATTTCTCACTATTCAAAGATAAATTTTTCTCCTTACATCTTTTCAACACTTTTTCCAGATTGGCTAATGCTTCTTCATAAGTAACTCCATAAGTAGTGAAGTCATCCATGTAGATCTCCATAGAATGAAGAGAAATATCATCAAAATTACTGATCACTGCCCTTTGAAATGTTGTAGGTGCATTACACAGTCCAAAAGGTAAGATAGAGTAGGAAAAAGTGCCCCATGGACTGGTAAAAGTTGTTTTGTCTTGATCTTCAGGGGTAATTCTAATTTGATTATACCCACTATATCCATCCAGAAAGGAGAAATACTACTTACCAGACAATGAGTCTACCACTTGGTCAACAAATGGCAGTGGAAAGTGATCATTTTTAGTTGTTGTGTTCAGCTCTCTATAGTCTACACAAACTCTCCATTTTCCACCTTTTTTAGGGACAATCACCAATGGAGACACCCATTGACTGTCTGAAATGGGGTAGATAAAACCAGCATCAAACAATTTCTAGAGCTTTGTTGTAACTATTTCCTTGAGTGCTGGATTTATCCTTCTTTAAGGATGCCTGATAGGTGAACAATCTTCCTTAATGTAGATCCTATGAGTACAAAGTTGAGGATCTATTCCCTTCATATCCCCATAGTCCCATACAAAAGCTTTGTGTTGTTCTTGCAACATTGTGACTAGGGTAGCTTGTTAAGATTGAGGCAGCTTATTATTGATGTTTAGACAGTAGCCTGAAGACACTTCTACTTGCTTAATAAGATCATTCATGGAGGATTCTAATAAAGGCGGTGTCTGTATTTTGTATGGAAGAAAATTATGATAAACTGTAGGAGATTCAGGTGATAGGTTCTCAGAATTCAGTTGCTGCAGGAAACATTGGTGAAGATAGT
This sequence comes from Sequoia sempervirens, assembly GCA_007258455.2. Lineage (NCBI taxonomy): Eukaryota > Viridiplantae > Streptophyta > Pinopsida > Cupressales > Cupressaceae > Sequoia > Sequoia sempervirens. Next base: position 31,098 of record VDFB02047701.1, on the reverse strand, counting down.
TATCTGAAATAGATGGGCTACTCAAATCAGAGTTTGACTACAAAATGTGTAAAATCAAGTGATCCTCACTCTGAAGCTGAGACAACAGATTAGTTTTCAGCATCATTAGTTGAGCCAATTAATTGACTTCTTTAGTTTCCCCTCCTAAATTTGGCCAAATTGGTTGAGACAAATCTAGCTGAGGTTGAGCAGGTGGGTATAAAGCAAATTTCTTTCTTGACTGACCATCAGAAATTTTCATGTCTCTTGAACGACATCCTATAAAAGCATCAGTTGTGGCTAACCATGGTCTACCTAGGATGATAGAATATCCTCCTAAAGTTTCCTTAGTGGACAATATGGCAAAATCTGTTAGGTATTCCCAAGACTCAAGGATGATAATAACATCTTCTACCATTCCATCAAGTTTTATAGTGGAACTATCGACAAACTGCAAGATGGTAGGTGTAGACTGAATTTTTAATATATTCAAACACTCCATTGTATTCTTGGTCATTACATTGATGGCTGCACCAAGGTCAATCAAAACATTCTTTACTATTTGGCCATTAATATTTATTTGTACCACAAGACTCCTAGGGTCAGTATATTTTGGAATGACTATCTTCCCTAACATAATATCTGTGAACTGTCCTAGAACATGGATAGTTTGGGGATCATTTTTCTTTCTTCCTGGTTTCTTTAAATACGCCTCCTTAATGGTTTTTACATAAATTGGGACATCTTTAATGGCTTGAAAAAGGGGGATTTGAATGTGTACATTCTTCAACTAATCCAAAATATCAAAAGTAGGCTCTTCCATAGACTTTGATGTAGTAATTTGCAATCTCTAAGGAAAAGGCAGTTTGGGCTGATGCTACAGGACAGACTCCTTAGAGATAGTATTTGATACAGGTCTATGTTCTGAAGGATCAATAGGTTGCTCAGAGGCAGAGTTTGAAATTTCTATAATTATAAGCGGTTGTGGAGTAGAAAGTGTGGTTCGAGATCTGAGATGGATATCATGAATATTTAGGGCATAAGCTAGATACTGATTGACTTCTGCAAAATACATAGGTTGTTGTTGCTGCTGCTTATTATTAGGATTTGGAAATGGTTGAGCAGGTGTAGGGGTTTGTTTTGGAGGTGGCATGAGGGCCTGAGGTTGTGGCTACTGAAACTACAGGGAGTCAAGGGATTTGTTCTGCCATTGCTATGGACTTCTCCATTGAGAATGCTGCTACCAGTTACCTTGGGGTGGAGTCCATTGTCCTTGTGGCTGCTACCAACCTCCTTGAGGAGATTGTCATTGAGGACTCTGATAGTTAGGCCAGTGTGATTGAGAAGTATTCCAGGGTGGTGATGGGCCATATGTAGGTTGCCATTGGTTATTATAATTAGAATAAGGATTACCAAAAGTCAAAGGATCTTGAGGCATACCTTCTCTTTGAGCCCATGGTCACCTTTATGCAATGAAGAATACTTGATCATCATCACTCTCTACCATCTTAAAGTCAGTAGGTAACTGCTTAGCCTCCAGGTTAGCCACCATCTTACATCTACAGTTTCATTTCTTCTATCTACAATGTGGACAAAACTTCACCAAGATTGCTTCAGCTTCCTCATGTTTCTTCCAAGCTTGCATAGTGTCCAACTATGTAGCCATATTTTTTATGATATCCTGCTTGAAATCAGACAGCAAATTTGTGATTTTCATCCGTGAAACTCCATTAATAGAAGACTTTCCCACAGTGGCTTGATGACCTCTACCCTTCTTAAAAATTGCTCGAGAGTAGTTGAGACATATTTTCTTGATATCATCCCAAGGAAGTTGGGTTATATCACCTCCTCCCATCAAGTCTAGGGCATCTATACAGGTATCACTGATTCCCCTTAGAAAAAGTAGTTTATGACATTCTTCATTGAGAGTATGGTCTGAATTCATTTTTAGGGAAAAAAAGAATCTTGAGATATAGTCTTCCAGGCTTTCATCCCCCTTTTGTTGAATTCTAAATATATCATCTCGCTTACTACCACTTTTACAATATTCCTTGTATTTCTCAAGAAATTTTGTTTGCATGACTGCCCAACTATCAACAACACCTCTTCCCAAACTCATAAACCATCTAAGAGATCCTTCCTTCAAAGTAGAAGGAAATAACTTCAACATGTGAGCATCTGAAGTGTAATCATAGCTGCGACAGAGGATGTCAAACTCAAACAAGAAAGTGTATGGGTCCTCTGTAACTAGTCCATAGAACTTGGGAAGTAATGAAGGAATATTTTTAAGGTTATCATTATCTTGTTGAGCAATGATGGGAAACTCAAAAGCAAGAGGCTGATTAGGTGGATTTCGTGCCATATTTGCTTGATGGAGTTTCAGAGCAAATGGATTTTCTTTAGGTTCTTCGTCAGCTAGGTCAAATGGCAATTCAACAAACAGATTTTCAACATATGGATTGATATGTTGGTCTCTTTCTTCCTCAAATAGATTATAAGTTGGTTAATAATTGTTATCAATGAATGGAAGGTTAGGGAGGAATCTTCCCAGAGCATCTCTTCTTCTATGCATGCAATAGAATGAACCGTAACTTGAAGGATTTTTTGAATAACAGACTAAACTACTACTAACAATGACTTATGATGGGTTCTTAGCTTGACACCATCCCCGAAAATGGTGCCAAAAATGGTCATTCCCACAAAAGGATATAAAAGTCACAAAAAATCCTATCCTGGGAATTGGACATTCCTACAGGCAACTAACATCCTCTTATGGTCATTCATTTACTTTGTCAAACAAGGGAACATATACTTGAAATGGAGCAACACTGTATGTGCACTAAGAATTAGTTTCAATCATGATTTACCATAAATAAATGCGTGAAAGGAATTCTACTTATGCTACCAGAATGTAATGCGAAGCCTTCTAAACTTAAATAAAGAAAAAACCATAACTACAACTGAGAAACAAAATATGAACTGACCTTATCGTGCAGGAACAAACACAGGGATGGATTCCCGATGCTGCAGGAACAATATAAGACTGAGTTTGCACTGAAACTTCAAGAACGAAATCTAACTTATGATCAACAGAAAATAAACAACTAACTAACTAACTACAGATACTTACTAAGTGGGCCCACTTAGCAAGCATCAACTAATTATGCTAGAATTGAACTCAGAACTTCAACTTTTGTTCATAAAGTCGAAATGATGTACATTGTTCTGCTCATATGAAAACTAACACAAAACTCTATCTCTTCTCATAGTACTAACTCTTACATACTCTGCTTCTTATTATCATACTAACTTTTACATGATATCCTTTCTATGCTCGTTATGCTTGCTCACTCATGCAGGAGGAACACTTATTTAAACCAGAAAAGAAACTAACTACTTAACTCTAACAGAGAAAGACATGGACATAAATGAATCCTGAAACCGAGGAATAGACTTCTCATAAATGAAAAAATATCCTTTCAACATGATCCAAAGAATTTAGCATTCCACTATTTCTAGATTAAATGATCATTTAAGTTTCTTCCCAATGACCCGGACAGAGAGTCTTCACTGGAACAACTTCCTCGATGTCATGCAGGAAATGGACTTTACTGCAGGGCTGAGATATGCTGCGCTTGACTCGTTCATGCTCCCTTCAACAACTTACAATGCACAAGGTGACATAGGCGAAAGAAAGCATGTGTGGCAAACAACACGATCCATTCATTAATCACATATTAAATCTATCCCATTATTCAAAAACCATATGCATTATATTAGTCATTTGGGAAGTCAAATAGGGTAATTAATAAGACACATAGAGATGTTAGGCTGGAGGAATGTAGGAATGTATTGCTATAGGATACTACCCATTTTTAGATAAAGAGTCTTTAATAAAAGAGTTAAAACATCCATTAGCAGTAAAAGTAGAGATATTAAAAGTACATCATGATACTCAAATTATGAGCATATCCTGAGCTCATCACACACCCTTGCTTCTTTGTTCTACTATCCTCTGTTGCATATTCCCTCTTCAGTAATTTTGAGGCATATGGCCATCACTACATTGGAAGCACCAAACATTTTCATCTTCCACCAAATTATTTTGGCCCAAGATTAGCTCTTTACTTGTGCTATCCTTGACTATCTAAAGCAGCATGGTGACTGGAACTATCTGGTTTGCGGATGATGTTTGTTGACCAATTCCTCTGGAAGGTCCCTGGTATGGATTCTCTTGATAAGGAAACTTTCCTCTGCCATAAGCTTGCATAGTTTTCTTCAAAGGCATTGCTTGCTATAACTTAATAAGGACCAACTCGTTAGGGAAAGTCCTCATGAGATTCTTCATGTTGCTAATATCCGCCGCTATTGAGGAAGAGCCTAATGTGCTTGTTTGAGTGGAGGGATATATGTATGTAGATTGCAGAGTGGCTAACACCAACTGTGTAGTGGAAGTGCTTGGAGTAGCCTCTTCTATGAGACATCTAAGGTTTTTGCAAATACTGGCATCAGAGGTTGATGCAAAAGCTTTCTAGCATGAATTAGACTATTCTCCACATGTACAACTACTTTATATGCATTGGGAAAGATATCTCCTCCCATGAAGGTTATCATAACTACTATGTCTAGATTGAAAGCCTTCAATTAGAACATGAACACCATCATAGCTTGGGGTTGGGAAGTCACAGGGATCCTTTGCTAGGTCTTGTGAAATCTGGTGTTAAACTCACTCATAGCTTCTAGAGGAGCTCTCTTGATGGTAATTAGTTACTGCAATAATGAAGAGCAGTCTCCTTTCTATGAGAAATGTTCAAAAAGCCACTCTCCAAGCTGAACCCAAGAGATAATAGAGCCTAAGGCTAAAGATCGATACCAATCTCGGGCCTTTCCCTTGAAAGAGGTAGCTAACAACCTCAAAGTGATGTTCTCCTCTGATATGTTATGTACCATACATACCTGCACTATGTCTTACATAGTTCTGCTCTGATGTCTTGCACTACCTCTCTTTTGAAGTATTTATCATGTTGGACCCTTCTACAGTACTCATAAGGCCGCTCTTCTACTATTGGAGCAGTGGCAAATGAGTTTCACCCAAAAATGTCGACATAACCAGGTCTTCTGCTTGATGCTACGACTTGTCTACTTGAGGTCGATGCTTCTGCCATGGCTATATAAGAAAGTTTTAGAGAGCTTCTCTAGAGATAATGACCACTTTCCTTATGCTTCTTTGTAGAAATCTACTTTTGAGTGCAATTAATTCTCTCACTCGTATGTGTAGTTAACACTACGCCATTACTGTTGGACCATTAAATGCTACCATCGAGGTGATACGTGTGGATTGGAGATTCGTATCCCTTGGGAATTCCAAAAACACCACGAGGATGGAAATAGTACATTCCTTCCACCATTTTTTTATCAAAAAAACTCATTGCTTCGAAAAGTGTGCTTTTCGCTATGTGAAACATGCTGAGGTGATATAAGGTACTCTTGAAAAGATGTGTCCATAAATTTGTCAGAGATTTAGCATGTTAATCCATGTCTTTTCTCATTAGTAAGTTGGTTCGTGCTGAGGATAGTAAAAGTCACATGTCGATCATCGACATACAAAAGAATTTACTCCCAACACCCAAATTTATTTCTCAAGGTATTCTATCAATTTCTCCAAATGATTTACCTGCCTTTCTCCATTTTTCCTTCAAATTTCCCCCTTGTTGTCGGGCCAAAAATGGACTTTCCATTGGTTGAGTTCATCGACTCATCTTTCTATATATAGCTATGCCACCTTTTGCAACATTCATTCAAAAATATAGTCACTTAAGTTTAGCAAGCTCTTTGCTTATCCTTATTTCTCCATCTTTCAATGTGTTTCAGAATGTCTATTGGCTTAGGCACTCCCATTCAACTCCTCCCATGGAGGCCACAATAGCACTTTGTGGGAGAGGTCACTAGTGACCGAATTAAGCACCTGATAAAGAAATGTGATTTCCTCATCGTGGTTGCATTCAGCTGGGTAGTCGGCATGGACTTTATCAATGATGAAAACTAGTTCCAGAGCAACTGTAACATGCTTTCCCGCTTTGTGGCTTCACTGTTGGACCTGAACACATCCAAGCCCATAATAATTGAGTCGTGCCACCAAATGTTTGACACTTCACTGATGGATGGGCTTGGCGAGGTAGTACAAGTGGCTATCCCCAACGTCGATATACTAAGCGCCATGGATCTTCGTAGGCACGTGGACTTTGTAATAGACGTACCTTGGTTTCCTTTCCTCACCAACTTCTACACTATGGACCTTCAGATGCACCATTGTTCTTCTTAGCCAATGGCCAGTTTTCTTTTGTAGGAGTATGGAGTGGAGTGCATTTTAGGACTCTCTTGGAGGAAGCACTTTGACTTCATGGTGTAGAGTTGCAACAACTAGACCCTAGGCCTGCACTGTTTGGCCCATGTGTGTCATGTGTTTAGCCCCTTTTTGCAACCTGAAGAGGAAGAAGAACTCGATAACGAGCCCTTTTTTCTTTGTTGTCAATAGTTAGATTCTTTACTTTACTGTCTTTTGCTTGTTGCCTCCCTATTGCTTCATTTTTCTTTCTACCCTTTTTGGGTGCCTGAGAGAGCCTCATGTTTAAATCTAAGCCTCAGGCCGTGCATTATAATGTAATTTTTTTGATGAATATAATATAATACAACCTTTCATTTCTTTAGTGTTATTTTAGATGGCTTATTCTCAAAATTAAAACATATTTACAAAAAAATTATATATGGTAAATAATTATTAAATTTTTTAAAGAACTGTGTATTTTAATGGAATAACTTTAGAAAAATACCGTTCACTAGTATATCTAAAGTATTTCTCTCCATATCTTCAAGTTCATACACATTCGTTTCCTTGCACACGCTAATTTGGAAAGGCCCTTTCCATAGTGCTTCAAATTTTGTGTGTTGCCCTAGTTTTACAGTGTGCTCATCATACTTTAGCACTAAGCTCCCTTCTTTGAATTCTAGGTTGGAAGTTTATTTTTCAAACTAGCGCTTTATTATTTTTTGTAGTTTATCATGGATCCATAGTCCTTTTCTCGATCTTTTCAAGCTTGAGGAGTTTTGGTAGCCATACTTCCATTTCGCCACTTTCCTCAATTTCCAAGGTTTTCAATAATTGTAATGCAAGGATATCTATGGAGATAGGTAGCACTACCTCCTTTCTGTACAATAGTTCATAGGGGGAATATTTCAAAATTTTCTTGGGCGTAATCTGATCTACCCACAAATTAGCTCGTAGGTGTTTATGTCAGTCCCTTTGTCAGTCTAACCCAATACACTTGATTAACCTATTTAGGTTTTTATTGGTTGATTCTACTAACCCGTTCCCTTGTGGGTAGTAATTCGATGAAGTCTTCAAGAAAATCCCATGTCTAAAAGAAAAATATAACATTCCTGATCCTACAAAGGCTCGAGCATTGTTGGATATGATGGTCTTGGGTAGGCCAAACCTGGTTGCTAGCTCTTCCAAGAAACTAACAATTTCCCCTTTTGTGGCACCTTTTAGGGCTATAGCCTATGTCCACCTTGTGAAGTACTCAATTTTTGTGAGGAATCACTTATGTCTAGAGCTTGAAATAGGATTTACCATTCTGATAAAATCCAGACCCCATTAACCAAAGGGTTCCTCAGTTACAATCGGGCTTAGGGGTAAAGCTACATTCTTTCTTTTACCAACAAAATATTGGAACTAAGTACACTTTTGCACCAAATGATGTGCTTCAGAAAACATAGAGGTCCAATAATATCCTACTCGCATGATTTTTAGGGTAGTATTCTCGGCAGAGAAATTTCCACCCTTAGGAATGTGATGGAACTCATTGAGAACTCTTTCCACTTGTAGCTTATCGATACATCAAAGTAGTACACCATCATAATTTATTTTAAATAGTACACCCTCAATTAATACATACCTGGTTCCTTGCAGTCGATAGTGTCTTTAATGAAATGGAAGACTCATTGGGTAATATCCCTTCTATATATACTATGTCTAATCAACCACCAAAGACTCTTCAAACTTGTATTGGTTCAAGTAGATTTGATCAATATTTTGTTATCTTCCAGATTTGATTCCTGTGCAATGTACTCACATAGACCTCTTTTTTGCACCATCTTGGTTAGTTTAATGTCCACATAATATTCTAGAATCTTGGTGATCCAATTTTCCCTTTTTTTCTATTATCTCTCATTTTTTGATGTATTCCCACACACTTGGATGTGCTATGAGAATAGTGATCTTGTTAGCCAACACCAAGTGTCATAGCTTCTTTAAAATTTTAACAATGGAAAAGGCCTATTTCTCTACGAAATTATACCTAGCTTCATATCCTTTCAGGGTCCTTGAATGGAATGGAATAGAATGCTCTCCATTTTCTTAGATACACTTCTGAGTGAGCACGAAAGCTATACTATGTTGGCCATTGTACACATAGAGTAGAAAGTCTTTGGAAAAATATGGGTTAATCAACACAAAGCTTTAGAGAGGGATATCTTTAGTTGTTCAAAATCTACCTTGCCTTGTGGAGTCTATCTGAAAGGTATGTTCTTCTTAACCATTAGGGTGATTGGTCTCACAATGCCTACAAAATCTGATATGAATCTACTATAAAAATTAATCTTCCCCAAAAAAGATTGCAGTCCCTTTTGGTTTACCAGTAGGGGTAATTTAATTATAGATCTAACCCTTCTGAGGTGTATTCCTATTCCATCCTCCAATACTACAAAGCCAAGGAGCTTGCCCTAAGGTACTCTGAAAACAATTTATTTGGGATTCAAAGAAATCCCAAAATCTTGGCATTTCTGGAAAATCTTTTCCAGATGATCAAAATGATCGTCTTTTTATTTTTAAAAGACCATTAGGTCATCCAAGTATATGAGAATGATCTGGTTGATCAATCCTTCAAAATTAATATCCATTGCTCTTTGAAAATTTGCACCAGTATTGGAAAGTCTGAATGACATCTTTGAATATAGAAACATTCTCGACATATTTGTACATGTTGTTATATGTTGATACATCCTCTCCACCAAGTGAAGAACCTGGCATGACTCCTAGTTCGACACTTGCAATTCTTCCTTTGGACAGTCAACCACCCTGACATTACACTGAACATGATTGGGGGGCAGGTGACCTGTTAGATGGTTGACTTGCATTCACCTAACTAGCCTTTTTTCTTTTCTCTTTTCATTTTCATGTGTGTATTGTGTTCCCTTGTATCATGCATTTGATATTCCCTCTCTTTGTACACTTCTTCTATTCCTATCTCTCTTCTTCTATATGTCGTACATTGTCTTTTTCTCCTTTTTTTTGTGTTCTCCTTTTGGGGATGGCGCAAAGCATAGAGATGCCCTAAGTCTCTTCCATGTTGACCCAAAAGGTCCTTATCTTTTTCTCTTTTTGTTTTGTGTTTTCCTTTTGGGGATGATGCAAGGCATTGAGACTAAAATGTCTCCTTCATGTTGACCCAAAAGCTTTTTCATTTTCTTTTGGCTTGTGTTTTCCTTTTGGGGATGATGTAAAGCATTAGAAGCACAACGTCTCTTCCATGTTGACCCAAAATGGACTTTCTTTTTCTTTTGTCTTCACTCTCTTTGTGTCATTCTTCTAGTTCTATGTGATTTGGGGAATGATGACAGTTCTGAGCTCTTTCATAAATATATTGCAACAGTAAATATCCTAACCCAAATTCCATAGATCCCTTATGTGTTTGTTGTGCTCTTTTCTAGAGGAAAACTCAATTTCTTTGTTTTTCATTTTCCTTGGCATGACACAACCTAACTTTGAAACATATGACTTGGCATAAGGCTTTACAATATTGGCTCTCATGTCTTTTTTTCTTTAAATTGATTTTTCTTTTCTTCTCTACTTTAAAGTAATTTCTCACAGAATGATGTGTAGAAATTCCTTTAAAGTGGGGGGTATACATTATCATAATTCATTTTCATTCTTGATTCCTAGTGCAGCCTTGTTGTTTATATGATGTGTTAGTCACTTTGTGCATGACATTGGGTGTGATGTCCTTCATAATTGTGATCTATCTTAGCATATTACATTCCTCTTGGTGGCCTGATGGGATGCACTACATCCCCTAAGTTAAGAATATACTATATTCTTTGATTGGTCCTCTCTTGGAAACATTAGACACAATGTTCCCTAAGTGACTAACCTTGCATGAACTGAACAAGACTCCTTTGAGTTTCTTTTACATTTTACATTTTTTCATTTTTTCCACCTTGCATAGCACAAATATCATGACTGTGGTAATTTGTATTTTTCTTCATAGAATTTTTCTTTGTGGCGCCTTGTTAAAGTTATCAACAGGTATAAATTTAATATGGTTGAGCGGGAAGCCTACCTAGTGGCATGAATTTTCCCCATAGCCACCTTTTGTCTTTGTGAGTGCATACCAACTAGTGTATGTATCTTACCTGTTTTGGCTTTCTCAACCCACAGAAAACTAGTTCTATGGCCCCAAAGTGAGTACATTTGGGCCTTCTCACCTTGTGGACCATCATGTGTTCGATCACCCTAGAGTGAGTACACATTCTCTTTTTAAAACAATCAACCTAGATCTAATCCAGAACTAGTTGGATTGATGATCGAAGCTTCATCCAATTCTTCTCAACACTTGTGTGTTCCTTTGTTCTTATGTCTAGTTTTCCATGGGATCTTCATCCTAGGGACTTGATCATCCCTCTTGATTGTTGACATTCTATCTTGCTAACGTAAGTGCATTTGAACCCTCCTCTCGATGTTCATGGCTACTTTAGTGTGAGTTTGAAGAAGGTTCATCCTCTCACTAAAGTGGGGGATAAATGTACTGTAGAAAAATGGCCCCTTGTCATTTTCACAGCCTTTTAGGTCTTGTTTCATGGTGTTGGAACTATGTTTCTTTGATTTTATGTTGCAACATGGCTTGAAAATGCTTAATTAGGTACTAAACTCAAAGAACAATATCTTGTGAAGTGTCGTAACACATTTCTACATTCTTCTAGACTCTATTAATTATAATTCACCTAAAAATCACCTTTTTATTCATCAACAAGTCTTATTTTGAAGTGTTGTAAAGTATTGTAACAAGATTTCATGCTTTTCTAGGCACATCTTCACTATTTATCCTTTTCTTATGATTTATTTGGCCACTTTATGCTCTCATATGCTTAATTACGTTTATTTTTTAGTATTATCTCAACAAACAACATTAAATAAAACATATTTCCCAACACTTGTTTTTAGGTCCTAGGTGGGACCCATTCACCATGGGTGGCGAATGAGTCCCCCTTGGTCCCAAATTGAAAATATTTTAAATTTCCTTTTAGGATTTTATTCAGAAACACTTGATGTGGACTTGTGATGAGGTATGAATAGGTAACTAAGGCACAAGTGTGTATAAATAAGTGATTTTCACCTTGTGGATACTTTTTCTGCATTTGCTCAAAAACACACAAGCAATAGCATCATTAGTGAGCTTAATCAAACAAAATAGAGTATCCCTATGAAATACTTGATCATGGCACATATGCAAATAAGATAAGAAGAATCAAAACAACTAGATAAATCATATGAAGCATGTCAAACCCTTATCTCATAATGGATTGGTGCTTCTTTGATGTGGAAAGAAGTCCTTTCCCAATCCTTGAGAAGCTCCAAATATGATGAAGATGCAACATGATGAACAAGATGAACTACAAGATGAATATGTATCGAGTTGCCTAAGATTGTGGAGGATTAAATCAATAGAGAGGATCTCTATTTATAGAATAGAATGATAGAAAAATGCAAGATATGAAGAATGTGGGACAAAAGACAAACCAATGACAAGATGCCATTTGTCAAGATGTGATAGGATGAAGGTTGTGCACATCTTGGTCAATGTACTAAAGAGGGAGAGATTTGAAATTCAAAAGATGGCTTTTTGGAGGGAGAAGGAAAGTCTTAAATGCCAAGTGGGGGACATGTAAGAGGGGGGTTACTAATATGTTGGAAGGGACAAGGCATGTGGGAGGGACACTTCAAATTGGAAGAATATTCCCTCAAAGATGCCATTTTGAATGAAGATGATGAATTAATAAATCAATTAAATTGATTTATGAGCACAAGTTGCAAAATCTAGAGAAAAGAGGATTAGGATAAGCATTAATCATGGCTTGATTAATTTAAGTGAAGATTAGGTAATTTTAACTTTTCACTTAGATACTTGGATTTTTTTAAATCAAAAGGAAGGAAATCGATGCACTATCCATTTAATTAAATACATTTGATTTAATTAAATAAAGAGACTTTAGGAGATAATTAAATAAAGTGATTTATTTAATTAAAAGATAACCTTAGGAGATCAATCAAATAACCTTGATTTATTTAATTGACAGGTGAATATGAATTAGTTAAATGCATGATGCTAATTTTGCATGTCTACACACCTCATTTTACATCTCCTGCAATCGTCATTCATCAAGTTCACTTATTCACCTATTCACTCAAGCAGTCAAGCATTTTACAACATCTTTTCAAGCACTTTGAAGCAACCGTTGACATTACTTTAGATTTACATCATCAAGGGTTTGGTAAGTAGATAGAAATTGCATGCTGTTAGTTTATCATTCCTTTTCATTTCATTATTTTATTAAAGGTTTGATTACCAAAAATGGGGTTTGACCAAGGAAAACCCCTATTCACTAACCTTAAACCATTTTTCCCTATTGCATGTTTGTTTGCAAAACTAGGTATGTAGATTTGACCAGATTTTTGGTGTTGAAGATTGGTTTACAAGTCAACTAGGTGCTTCAAGTTAAATTAAATCTATTTCAAGCTTTGAGTAGGTTTTCTGTCCGTTTTCTATAGAATTGACTTCTGCAACCCGACAAGCAATGATTTCTAGATCTAGTGTTGCAAAATTGTCTCTAGATTTTTTAGAAATTTAGGAGAGGATTGATTCACTACCTATGGAAAATGAGTTCCACCATAGAACTGAAAATCTAATTTTTTTCAAATTCTGGATCCTTACAGAAAAAACTTGCTTCCAATAGTTTTTCACTAGGAGGAGGACTAATTCGCCACCCTGGGTGAATGAGTCCCACTGTGAAAAATCAGTGATTTCAACCATAATCCAAAAAATTCTAGATTCACTAGATTTTTTTGAGGTGGACTCTAATTTAACTCATTCCTTTCTATTTTGCATATTTTCTTCATTTAGTTCATTGTTGCATTACACAATGTGTTTTCAAACATAGCTTAAATTTCACATTTACATTCATTTTCATTCATTCAAATTAATCAATTGCATTTAGTTAACTTAATTTAGGTTAGAAAACATCACACATAACATTATTTAAATGAACCATTAACATATTTGATTGTATCTCTCTCCTTTTAGGTGAAAAACCCTAGAAGTGCAAGAGTTTTCCATAGGAGCCAAAAAATATTGTGGTTCACTAAGTATGGACCATTCCTTTGATAAATATTTTTCTATGCCTACCTTACCTACAAGTGTTATACCACAAACAATGGTTGGTCATATCCCTCAAGAAAACATAATGAAAATGCATGAAGGCCTAGCTCATTTACAAGATAGCATGAGTATTGAAAAAATTTCCAACATTATTATACCTGCACTAGATAGTATTCACCACATGATGGAAAGTGATGAAGGACTTGAAGTTGTGTGTAGCAGGGCTCACTTCTTTGGAAAACATATTCTTTCCACTACTAATGGTGCTCAAGCTTCAAATAATGTAAAATCCAAGGAGGAAATAAAACTCATCCCCCTTCAACTATAACATCCATTCCAACCCATGCCAGTCCTCAAGTAACCGCAATGATGCAACCAACTAGCTATATCCTTCCTACCTCAAACATTTCCACTAGTGATCCTTATACCTATGTGGCATCTATTCTTATATCTCCTCTTGCAAGCAATCCATCCATTGGTTCTTCCAACACATACACATCCCCACCATATTCATCTCCATCACAAACCACAAGCAATGATCCTATCATTAACCACCTTTAAAAAATCATTTCATCCATTCAATGCCATGTTTCAACCATAAAGCAAAATCAAAATGGTCCACCTTCATACTATGTTAAAAGTAACCCACTATCCTTGGAGATATTGAGAGCTCTAGTACCACAAGGTATAAAGATCCTTAGATTTCAGAAATATGGAGGGACAAAAGATCTTGCTAATCATGTTAATGCCTTTACTACTTTGTGTAGTTACTTTATCCTTGAGGAAAAACTTTTGGCTAAGCTTTTATAACTCAATTAATTCATTTAATGAGATTTTTGAGGCCTTTATTAAACATTTCCAAGTTCATATGGTTCCTAAAATGACATTAGCTGATTTGATGAGATGTAAGAAAAATGAGGGTGAAAATGTCACTTACTTTATTTCACACTAGCAATCACTCTATTCCCAAATCAGTGTGAAGATTCTTGATTCTCATCTTCAAAAGATGTTCATATAAAATTTGCAAAGTAAAATAAGTGACAAGATCACCATGATGAAATTCCATTCCTTCATGCATTTATCCACTTCCCTTTAAGATTATCGTAATTTCATAGGTAGTGGTGAAGAAAAAATGACCTCTTTAAAAATTTGTATCCTCAAACCAAAACACCTACCAGCCTTTCAAAAGATAAAACAAAAGTTTCCTTCAAATAAATTCCACCTCTCAACCTACCCAACTAGTTGATACCCAAGAAGTTGCTATAAAGTAGAGTAATCCTTATATCTTTGGGGATCTACAAAAAAATTTTACACCCTTACCCGACACACTTCACAACATTATGACTCAGCTATTAAAAAATACATGTTTAACTTGTACCTCCCATTTGACCCCTTGACCCTAACAAGTCGTTACTTCTTAGCTTTAGACATAATGCATATTGTGCTTATCACCAACAAAAAGGACATGATACAGAACATTGCAAGCATCTTAAACATCTTGTGCAAGACCTCATTGATTCTAATCATATCCAAATTGAAGGTGTGAATGAAAAAGGTAATAAGTTTGTATCTCCTCCCAACCAAAACTTGCAAATATTTACCAATCCCATTCCCAACCATAATATTTCATTTGTTAAGGCTAGTGAAACTAAGCCCAATGTGATGAATATTGAAATGGATGATGAGAACTTGAGGAATAACAAACAAATTCCTATGGATGATGATGAACAAAGTCCTATGGATACTAATGACCAGAGTCCTATTAATACAATGATAGGAGTGATTGACATTGAGCCTCATAAACAACAAACCATAATTCCCATTGACATTACTTTCTCTTCAAAAGAGACAATCAATCATGCACTTAATGGTCCCCTTTACATAGCTGATAGAATCAATAATAGGCCTACTCCTGGGATTTTAATTGATCCTGTCTATGGAGAGAATGTGATCACAAAAGAACTCTTATATGTGCATGAAATTTTTCGAGATAGATATGATAAACTGAAAGCATGGATTAAAATTCATGATGGTTTTCCTCATGCTATGATGGGCTCGATCACACTCCCTTTACAAGCACGATCGAAGAAAATTAAAGGTATCATTCTCTATCATATCTAATTTGGGCCAATTTCAGGTAAAGTTGGTCAACAAAGGGCTTCTTTCGATGAATGCGGTCCCATCCATTGTCCATAAGTGCTTAAAGTTTCTAGTCGACATTAAAATATTCATTGTGAACCATAGTGTCTTTAGATCTCCTTCCTCTAGTGGAAAATTTTCCTTAGACTATTTTTGGGCTAAGCCCATGGAACCTATAAGATGCCATGAAGACCTCCTTTACCTATGCTACAAAAATTTCAAAGAAAAATGCATAGCCATATTATCCCTTGAGAATTTTCCTCCACCCATGATTGAACCTTAGCCTCTTGAAAAAAAAAATAGTGAGGCTAAATCCCTCCCAACAAAACAAGACTCGTCCATGAAAATCCCCTACTTATTTCCTACAAAAGGACAAGATAAAACCAAACAAGTGCTAATCTACCTCCTAAGAAAATTTATGAAGCCAAAGAGAAAGTGGTTGAAAAACCTTCCATGGTTTCTTCCATTCTTTCCTGACAAGAAGAACATGAACCTATGGTTGACAAACCCACTCCTACACAAACACAACTTGAAAACCATAATAAATAAAATAAAAATTCTAGAGAGTGTAGGTGTAGAAGTCATGTTGTTGCTCGAAAGATGAATGAAGAGAACAACATTGAAAATAAAAATCTGAACATAACAGAAGCAATAAAAATGAGCCTTCTCCCTTACCAAAGGAAATAGATCCTACATCTCCAACACAACAAGGACTAGCACCCTCAATGGATATTATCATTCATCCTCTTGTTGTGGTGAACTTGGATGAAAATGAAGAAACAATTAAAATTGATGGGAAAGTGCATAATGAGTTGAATTTGCTATTTTCCTCTTCCATGATCTTAAACAATAACAAAAGTGGTGATATTCCTAAATTGAGTGATGCACCATGTTTTGAACCAGAGGATTCTCCTAGTACAACAATTTATGTTGTCCCTCTCGCTAGTGATCTACATTCTGCATATACAGTACAAGATTAGGATGTGGATAACCTGTTGGATGGTTGACTCACATCTTCTTTACTAATCTTTTTATTTTACTGTGTTTCTTTATTTTTGTTTGATTGCATGTGTGTAATGTGATTCCCCATATTGTTTGATGTTTCTCTCTCTATGTGCATTCCTCTATTTGTACCTTCATTCTTTTATATGTCATAAGCTTTTCACCTATTTATTGATCTTTACCTCTTATATATCCTTTCATTTTCAGTCTCATGTTTTCCTTTTGGGGATGACACAAGGTGTTGAGACACCCTATGTCTCTTCCATGTTGACCCAAAATATTTTTCATTATCTTTTCTTTTCATTTTCATTTTTTTCTTATGTTTTCGTTTTGGGGATGATGCAAGGCGTTTAGACATGCCATGTCTCTTCCATGTTGACCCAAAATATTTTTCATTATATTTTATTTTCCTTTCCATTTTTCTCTTTTGTTTTCCTTTTGGGGATGACGCAAGGTTTTGAGACACCCTACGTCTCTTCTATGTTGACCAAAAATATTTTTCATTATTTTCTCTTTTCATTTTCATTTTTTTGTCTTGTGTTTTCTTTTCGAGATGACGAAAGATGTTGAGACACCCTATGTCTCTTCCATGTTGACCCAAAAGGTTTTTCTTCTTTTTTTTTGCTCTCTTTGTGTCATTCCTCCAGTTCTATGTGCATTTGGGGAATGCTAATAGTTTTGAGCTCTCTAATAACATTGTAGCGAAGACAAACACTGACCTCGAATCCATAGATCCCTTATGTGTTTCTGGGGGGAAACCTCTCTTTTCCTTTTTCTTTTTCATGTTTTTTCTACTTTAAAGTAATTTCTCATAGCATGGTGTTAGCAATTTCTTTAAAGTGGGGTCATACATTGACATTATTTTTGGCATGATTTCACTTGTATTTGTTTTCATTTTCATTGCACAATTTTCTTTCTTTTTGCAATGCGTCCTTTTCTTGGTGGTGTCATCGGGTTTGATTTCCTCTAAGAGCATGATATTTCCTTGTCCCCTAAGATTAAGACCTCCCATGAAATAAGAAAAATTCCTTTGAACATCTCTCTTTCTTGTTGCATTTTCCTTTTTTTCCTTACTAAAGTCATGGAGGTATGGCTTTGATATTTTTCCTCTAGGGCTCACTTAGTGAACAACTAACTTAACTAGCCCCTGTGAGCGTACATTTTATTTTTTCCTTGTCATAGTCATGGGGATATAACTTTGATATGGACCTCTTGGGGTTCATCTTGTGAACAACTAGCTTCACTAGCCCTTGTGAGTGTGCATTTTCTTTTTTTCCTTATCATAGTAATGGGGGTATGAATTTGATATGGACCTCTTTGGGCTCACCTAGTGGACACCTAGCTTAACTAGCCCTTGTGAGCATCCATTTTGTTTGCATAGTGGACAGTGCATTCCACTTGTAAACATTTTTTTGGAAAAATAGCCTAGACCTCGTCCACTACGCGTTGGACGACCAGTTGAAACTTGATACATTGCATTTTTCCTTTTTTCCTGTCTTTGATGGTGTATGTTTGTGATCTGATTATTGCTTCATATATCATCCACAAGTGTGTTCCTTTGTGCCTATGTTGGTTTTCCATAGGATTTTGATCCTAGGGGCTTGGAAACCCTCTTGGTTATTGTCATCCTATCTTAGTAGCATTTGTATGTATTTGAACCCCTCTTGATTGTGTGGTTGGCTACTTTAGTGTGAATTTGAATCAAGTTCATCCTCTCACTAAAGTGGGGGATAAATGTAGTGTAGGAAAATGCATACCCTTACATTTTCACACTTTTTTGGGCCTGCCTTGCTTTATTTATCCCTATTTATGTCTTAATTGATCCTATTTTGCATCCACAAGCCCTATGATTTTTTATTTTTTTTGGATAATCCCAACATTATCCAATGGATAAATGATAATTTAAATCTTTTGTCTTAGTATCCCTGATTTTTGGTTCGGGACTAAAATTCCACCTAGGGCGTCTTTGTTCCCCAAAGGTCTTGGGACCCTGATTTTGAGAGCACCTAAATAGGTCCCTTTTTGGAGTTTGTACCCCAAGTTTCATGTCTCAAGACTAAGATGCCACCTAGGGGACCTTAGTCCCCCTTGAGGTATTTTAAAAATTTAATTTCAAATTCTGGCAGAATTTAGCCTCCTTTAATTAATGAATTCATATGTTTTCTTTATGTGGTGTAATTTTGGCATATTAAGAATAGATAAGTATAAATCCAAGGTTTTTTCTCTCATTTTCTCCTAACAAGCAATCTAAGCATCCAATAATTTAATTATTCAAGAGAATTCAAGAGAATTTCATCGAGCATTTGGAGCCATCATCAAGATTCAAGCATCATATAAAATATCCTCTTGCATCATGTGTGTTTTTGTGCTAACATTTGTGATGTAGGGTTTTGATTCAAGGAAGCAATTCAAGTCTATATCTATCAAGAATTCAATTATTTCAAGATCCATATCCAAGCTAGCCATTTCACACAAGTTTGCAGACTTTATAGCAAGTGTTTGGTGAGTTGTAGCATTGCAGGTTCTTCATTCATAATTCCTTCATTCTATTTCATTTCATTTCGAGGTTTGATTAACAACAAGGGGTTTGACCAGGGAAAACCCTCATTCACTAACAATCAATAAGTCTTTCCTCTCTTGCATGTTTGTGATTTTAGATTTAGGTTGAAGACTTGGAGATCATTTGAAGTGAAAAGTTGCAAAGTTGCATTGCAAAGTTGTGATCTTCACAAAAGCTCACCTAAAGGCTAAATCCAAAATTTTGAGAACCTGAGATCAGAGAAGAAGGAAGTGCAAACATCAAGGCTCAAAACAACATTCAGAGATTCTAGAAATTCCATACAGGACTAAGTCACCACCTAGGGCATCTTAGTCCTCCAAAAGATACTTTTTAGAATTTCTTCCAAATCCAATTCTGACATTCGAAGATTCCATATTTTCCCTAAGAAATAGTAGTAGGACTAAGACAACATTAAGGACATATTTGTCCTCCATAACTCATTTTTCTAGCTTCTTTGCATTTTTATAATCCTCATTGTATTTCAAGACTTCCTAGGTACACATATCCTAACTCCCTATTGCATAATTTCATTATTTACATCCCTCATTTAGCTTGCATTATTAAATTTTATAGGCTGAATGATTATTTGTCTTTTCCAAGCATTTGTTTGGTGGAGAACCCCTAAAATCTTAGGGAACCCCCTCCTAGGTCTTCCTTGTTGAGAATTGACTCACCTTGTGAGTTTGATAGTCAATCCAATTAGGACTCCTAGGACATTATTGAATGATAGTTGGAGAAAAGTGGTATTTCATATATCCATCTTTCAACCTAATCATTTATGACACTTGTTGAAGATCTATCCCAATACCCATAATTCAAATTGTATAACATTTAATTGGGAAAATTGAGGTCCTAGAAAATGGTGCTAGGAACCATTCACCCTAGGTGGTGAATGGGTCTTCCCTTAATAGGACCCCCCTTTCTTTACTGATTCTACATGGGTTTTTGACCCTCTTTCCATGCCTTAGGGTTAGTTCCTAGAAAAATGAGCTAGGACCAATTTTCTTTGGGTGGGAAATGGGTCCTCCCTTAATGAGGACCCCCTTTTTGAATTTCATTATGGCAAGAATTTAATGTTTATTTCTAGATATGGTTCCAGCCTTAATTGTTTGAATTTTGAGGTTAATCTCCTAATTTAGTATAAATAAGGGCTTAATTTACATTTTTTCTCCTAGCAATTTATTCTAAGTCTCCAAGCATTCAAGTTTACAAGCATTAGAGAATTACAAGAGAATTTTCAAAGTCATTTCATGGCATATTTTCATGGTTTATTGTAACAATTCAAGATTATATCATCATGTCAACGGTTTGATGCATTCATACATGTTGTTGAGCTAAGAAAGTGAGTGTTGCCTTGAAGATCTACTTGAAAGAATTGTTTCACATAATATTCAAGGATCAAGATCTACATTTTTCATGGCCACTACATGTTAGATTGTATATTTGTATTACAAGACAACATCCAAGGTATCATCAATTACATATTTCATGTTTCATTCTTCAATTCCTTTATTTCATAATTTGGTTTAATTACCTATAAGGGGTCTGACTAAGGAAAACCCCCATTCACTAAAATTCAACAATTTTTTCTTCCTTTGAATGTGTGTTTGCAGATTTACAAGTTGAAGATCAAGTGGAGGAAAGATTTGGAGAAAGATTATCAAAGTTGTCAAGTGGAAAATTTGACCTTTAAAGTGCAAGAATGAAGAATTGAAGCTAAAAAATTAAGTATAGGTTTTAGTGAGCTAACAACCAGGAATCTGAGAGTGTAGACATCAAGGAAAATAGCCTAGATCTCAATTTCAGAAACCCTAACAGGGACCCATTCGTCACTAAAGGTGAATGAGTCCTTTGTGCCCTAAAAACAAGCTTCTTGTAGCAAGGTATATACCTCTTTGAGCTCTAAATACTTCCCTCATAGTTGATATAAAAATTAGGTATCATTTCTAATTGTTATTTGCATCTTTTGGATCTCATAATTGCATGTGTTTTGTGTGGGAAAACTAAGTGTTTCATAGTTTTGTTGATTCATTTTGGTGAACCCTATTTTCCACACAATCAATCTTAGAGGGGTACAACTCGCACAAATAGTTGCTTTCATATTAGATTCTTTTGAGAAATTATCTAGGTTAACACAAAAGGTAGGGGAATTTGGAGGGTTGGTAGGGTTGGTAGGAAAGGGAGACTTGAAGGCCTTAAAATAGTCTTCAAAAGTAGGAGAACCAATGGGGGAACCCTCAAGGGAGGAGTACTAGGAATTGTCAGAATTATACAAAATAGAGAATTAAGTGGGGTTAGAAAATGAAATATTTTCTTGGAAGTTTGGGTTGGAACCTTAGAAATAGGAATTTTTCCTTTAGAGGCTCGAGGGTTAGATATAGTGAATCTTTAAGAGATTGTAGAAAGCAACAACTTAGGGATCAAAGTAGATGAAAGATCGTCCAAAGGCTTAATAAATTTTGAGCAAGTAGGCTAATTTTCAAATTAATAGAAGCCAAAGAAGAGGAAAGGGCCACCTTGAAATGATACAACCCAAAAATTAAACCCAAGTCAAGGTGTAAAAGTTTCCCCTTCTCCTAAACAACCCTAATAGATTTCCCAAGAGAGGACATAATCCAAAATGCAAAATTCAATTTCAATTTATAGAAAAAGTGATTAAGCATAGGAAAAAGGTGAGCATGAAAGTGTCATAACTTTCCTTCTAGTGTGGCATATCTCATCTAAATTTCCACCAAACATTTCCGTACATTGAGGGGATCATCCCAGTTGAAACCATTTTGTAGATGATTATCTTCTCCCCTTTTTTGAGAAATTTGTCCATTTCTATTCTATAGCGAACTTTAGAATGTGTAGGGAGATGAGTTCCCTCTAGAGGAAGCCCAATGACCTCTGTGATAAGCTCCATATTGAGAGAGAAATAATATTCCTCTACAACTCCATTGTCATCCTTCCATGAGTTAGAAAATTATATGGAGATGTTAGGATCATGACACATCATACCCTCAATATAATTAACCAACTTATCCCTCTAAAGGTATGTCCATAAATTATTATCCTTCTTCCAAAGCTTCTCGGAAGTTGGATCAAGTGAAGAGCTAGAACACCTAATTTTATATACAATTTTGTTTCAATTTTCAAATGCAAATGAATAATATGTAATGCTATGTAAATGATATGCAAGATGACTGGTTTTTTTGTATTTTTCAGATTTAAAGAATACAAAGATGTAGTCCTAAAACACTTAAATGAAATGGAAATTTGAATGCAAACTAGGCACCCTAAATGAGACTCAATTCAATGCAAAGAGATACAAATGAATGCAAGATCTAAATCTAGGATGAAAGAGGACTCCAAAATCAAAAAAATGAAAGGATCAAAATTAGGTTCACCAAAATGAAATAATGAAAAATATGTGAGGTGGAAATGTTATGAAAGGGGGTTCACCACAAAGGACCTATTTCTATAATTTCATTCAAGGAAATGAGATCCAAACAATAAAATAACTAACAACCAAAAAGGTGAGTCAAATCAAGGTATGAATCAACAAATTCCCTATTTATGAAGGGATAGGGGTATAAGCTAAATAACTCTTTGGAGATAAAGATAAAAACCATAAAAAAAAACACAAAAATGCAAGCTATAAAATGCAAATGAAGAACGATAATCAAATTTGACAAAAAATGTAATCGAAAGGAAGATTTGGAAAGGGGGAATCAATGTATACCTTTCACCAAAAGTCACCTTTTGAAGTAAAATGCTTCTTGGATAGTGTCCTGGCTAGGGTTGTGAAATGCGGTAAAATGGTTACTTTATGGTTTAGGACATAGAAAAACACTTTTATATTATAATCATTCAAGGAAAACCCTAGAGCTCTCAATCTATGGTATGAAAAGGAGAAAGTGATCTTACAATAGGGTTGTCCTAGTGCATGATTATAAAATAAATAGGGGTTCATGACTGAGCTAGGTCTTGAAAAGATCAATGAAATACAAGTCCTAATGCCAAAACCTAATGTAATGCAAGACTTCACTAAATGACCTAGAAAAACATGTAAATCAAAACAAAAGGTGAGAAATTAGAAGTTCACACTTGGGAATCTGTAGAGGCCTAGAATGAAAATTTTGACACTGAAAATACTAGAATTAATGCCTACTAGGATTCATATGCTAGTTTGTGTGATTTAGTCCTAGATTAGGGTTTTTGGGCAGGAATATAAATTTGGCAGAGATATGACTAAAGCTCATGAAATCTACAAATTTCCCTATATTGGGACTCATACACCAGAAGTGGCATATCAGTCTAGTTAGGATTTTCTAGAAATTCAAAGTTTGATTCTACTCTTCAATGATTGCTCTATCCTTTCCACCTAATTTTTCAATCTAGATTTTTGATTTGCAACCTGTAGATGTCTTTCAATGATCTCCAATGCTAGGTGACAAATTTGACAACTTTGAACACTTGAAAATTTCCTCCAAGCTTTCTCTTCAATGTTTCTTCAACCTAGATCTACAAATCACACACTAAAGAGAGGGAAATTTTTTATTTTGATAGTAGAAATGGGTTTTCCTTGGTCAAACCCTATTTTGGAAATCAAACTTTGAAATGAAATGAAATAGGAAAGGAGAATGATGAATGAAAAAAATGTAATGTTGCAACTGACCAAACCCTAGCAATAAAGTGTTTCAAATATGTATGAAATGGCTCTAATGGGTGTAGATCTTTACTCTTGCTTGAATGTGATAGATCTTGAATTGAATGCTTGCTTGAATCATGAAACCCTACATATAACAAATGTTAGCTAAAAAAAAACATGATGCATGATGACTTTGAAATGATGCTTGATGCTTGAATAATGCTCTATAACACCTGATAATTAGTTTTTTAAGCCTCTTGAATGATCCTGTAAACACTTGTAAACTCTTGAATGCTTCCTTGATTATAAATTTTCTATAATGCATTATTACTTGAAAGCTTATGATGATCTCATGAATGCTTAGGTGAAAATGAGTGAATTAACCTTGTATTTATACTTGTTTATGACAAATTTCCAAAAATTACAACACTACAAGCCGACATAATATCTAGGAGAATAATATCCTACCAAGAATTTAAATTTAATTTAATTTGGGGCCACATGGGACACATAAACCAAAAAGTGGCGTATGAGTCCCATTAGGCATAACTATGTGACACACTTTTCAAAAATTCTTAGGATGATGAAAAATCCATATAAGGGCCCTAAAACCTAGGTGGCACTCATATTAGCAAGGTGGCGTATGAGTCCTAGATTATTAGATCTAGGCCACACAACCTAAAAACACTTGAATTTTTATTGGATGTTGGTTTATGTTGGATTATCCTTGAGAAGATGCATTAAATGAGGATTTTGGATGCAAAATAAGGCCAATTATAGCATAAAGAATCCCAACTATTTAATAAATCTCTAGAAAAGTGTGAAAGTTTGTAACAACACTTTACAACACTCTAAATAGGCCACTAATAAGATCATTTAGTTCACAAGGGCCCAAGACCTAATGTGAATATGTTAGAAATATTACAACACTAAATCAAGGCCATGCTAGGGAGTACTTTTCTGTCATTACATATATCCCCCACTTCAGTGAGAGGAGGAACTTTCTTCCAACTCACCCTAAAGTAGACCAACACACATCAAGAGGGGTCCCAATGCACCAATGCTAGTGAGATAGGACGACGATGACCAAGAGGGTTACGCAAGCCCCAAGGACCAATGTCCTATGGAAAACCAACATAGGCACAAAAGAACACACATGAAAATGATATAAAGAGCAACAACAAGGCACAAGCATACACTACCAAAGACAAAGAGAAAAGAAAAACAATACAATTTAGAGGGGGTGGATCAAGCTTCGACCATTTGTTAGTCGTGATGTGGATCAAATCTAGGTTGTTTGTCTGAAAAAATGCATGCTCACTCTAAGGAAAGAAAAACTTAGGTAGTCCACTGGGTGAGTCATCCAAGAGGGTGGGACACATGTACACATGGTTGGTATGTGCTCACACACACATGAATGGCTATGGGAAATTCATGCCTCAGTTTGGATTCCCATCCAACCATACTAAAGTTATACCTCTTGATAAATTTGATAAGGTACCACACGAAAATAAAATTTGAGCTTCATGAGACAAGAAAATATTCGTATATTTGAAACTCATGAACAAACAAGATGGCTCCATAGGCATGCAAAGTGTGTTATGCAAGGTGCCCATGTAATTGAAATTTCAAATATAAAAATAATGTAAAGAGCGTTCAAAGGAGTCTTTCTTAGTTCATGTGAGGTATTAAACTTAGGGAACAGTGTACCTAATGTCTCCAAGAGAGGACCGATCAAAGAATAAAATATTTGTACCTTAGGGGATGCAATGTGTTGCATCAAACCACTAAGAGAAATGCAATATTATTAGAGAGATCATGATCTTGAAGGAAATCACACCCAATCTCATCCACAAAGTGAAAGATCCATTGCATGAAGAAAGAAGACTACACAATGAAACATGAAAAGGAAAAATGAAAAATAATAATGCTAATGTATGCCCCCACTTTAAAGAAATTGCAAAAAACCATGTTGTGAGAAATTACTTTAAAGTAGAATATGATAAATGCTAAAAATAAAGAATACATGAGGGCTATCTTGAAATCCCTATGCCAAGTCACATGTTTCAAAACAAAGGTACGTCGTGAAAAAGGAAACAGAGGGGTTTCCCCCAAAATGAAACTCCAAACATATGAGGGATCTGTGGATTTGGAGTCAGTATGTTCTTGCAACAATTATTTTAGATAGATTGTAACTCTCATCATTCCCTAAATACTCAGAATGAGAAGAATGACATAAAGAGAGTGAAAAAAAAGAAAGAACCTTTTGGTTCAACATGGAAGAAAGATGAATGTCTCGATGCCTTGAGTCATCTCAAAGTAGAAAATACAACACAAATGAAAAAGATAATGGAATTTTTTTTGGGTCAACATGGAAGAGACATGAATGTCTTGATGCCTTCCATCATCCCTAAAAGGAAAACACAAGACAAAGAAAAGATAAAGGAAAAGCTTTAAAATATTTATGACATAGAGAAGAATGAAGGTACAAATAGAGGAATATCACAAAGATAGAGAAATACATCAAAAAGAACACTACGGGGGATCACATTGCACACATGCAATCACACAAAAGAAAAAGAAATAATGCAAAAGAATAGTAAGGCACATGTGAGTCAACCTATAGCAGTTCATCCACACCCTAATCATGTTCATCATATATCAAAGGAAGACAACTAGCCAAAGGGACAATAGAAAGTTCCAAACTAGGGCCACCACTAGGTTCAACACTCTTCTTATGAGAATTGTCGTTTAAGCTTGTGAAAGAGGAAAACAATTTATTCAATTCATTATGCACTTGTTCATCAATTTTTTCCATCTCATCATTGTCATCCAAGTTAATCAAAATAGGAGGTCGAATGATAATGTCCAAATAATGGTTTAGCTCTTGTTGTGGTATAATATCTTTTTATTTTACTAAAGGGGGAAGGCTCGTCATGCATTGCTTTAGTCAAGTTTTGATCTTGATTTTCTTTGTTTATTTCTTAATTTAACCTTTGTGCAATGGAACAACACTTATTCCTACGCTCTCTAACACCTCTATTTCTTTTAGTTTTTTTTTCAAGTTGCATTTGTGTAGGATTAGGATGATCAACCATAGGTTTCTTTTCTTCCCTAAGGGGATGAATGAAAGGAACCATGGAAGGTTGTTCAACCACTGTCTCTTTAACTTTGTAAACTTTTTTTTATCCTAGGAGGCATGATGGGATTTTTTTCGTTATCTCTTGGTCTTTTGTAGGAAGTAGGAAAAGGATCTATCTTAATTTGTTCTTGGTTGGTTGGCATGCCTTTTTCTTCAATCATGGTTTCATTTAAAAATGGTAGGCTCGGTCATGGATTTAGGCATATTTTGAAGGAATATTTTTTCTATACATTTCACTTTGAATTTTTGGTAGGATTTGAAAAAGAAGTCTTTGCAAGGTTTAATAGGTTCTATAGGCTCAAGCCAAAATAAATCTAATGAAGAGTTCCCTTGAGAAGACAAAGGGTTAAAGCCACTTTGATGCACATTGTAAATTTCAATATCAAAGGGAAACTTTAAGAATTTATGCACAACTGAAGGGATGAAATTCATGGAGAAAATCCATGGGTAGCCTAGCTTTATAGTAAGAATTTGGTCTATAATTTGTGGGTAATGGTTTATTAGGATCGAGAGTTTTAATGGGAGGCAAAGTAATCATTTCTATTCTAATTTATTTGTGACATTGTGTTATGAAGGATATTGAGCAAGGGATTGAATTACCTTTTTGGGTCCCCATAGTTCAAGGGTATCATCATTTTTATGAAAACTACTTGGGTATCGACATGTTGAGTTGTTTGTTGACGGGGATTTATTTGGAAGGAAACCTTTATTCTTCTTCCTAAAAGGTTGTTAATTATTTTGTTTTACGTACTCAAACTTCTCAGTTTGGCTAGAGATGGATTTTGCATCATGACTACTAACCGAGTTTTTATAATCATAGAGGGTAGTACATAAGTGCATGAATGATGAGAATTTCATCATGATAGGCTTATCTTCTATATTTATTTGCAAATTCTCTATGAATAGATTTTTTGAAGGTGTGGATTGGAAACATTTACATCGATTTGGGAATAAAGCAATTGATAGTGTGAGATAAAGTCGATGATCTTTTCTTCTTTTTGCTTACATCTCATCAAATTGGAAAAGGTCATCTTACAATTCATATGTACTTGGAAATGGTTGATAAATGCATCAACAAGTTCAATGAATGAATGGATTGAGTTGTTCGGTAATGAAGAAAACCATTCTAATATAGTATCCTTCAAGGATATAGAGAAAAGTTTAGCCAAGAGTTTATTGTCAAGAAGAAAGTCAGTACATAAGGCGGTATAAGAAAAAACATGTTTAGAAGGATGTCCTGTCCCTCCATATTTCTCAAATCTAGGCACCTCTACACCTTTTGGAATTGATGTTTGCAATATATCCAAGGACAAGGGACTGCTTTTGACATAATATATAGGTGCCTAGGCTATTTTGGTTTTGATTTTGGTTGAGGTAAGGTGTTTTCCAAATATATGAACTATGTTATGCACAAGGTCAAGTCCATGTTCACTTTCAAGCATGCAATGAATGTTATCTATTATAGGGATGGTTGTAGTTGAAATGTTCTTAATACTTATTTTATTTTGTAGGTTTGCTAGTTCTCATGGGTTTGGATTATGATTTATTACAAAATACTAGAAACCATTTTTTAAACATGCTTCACACTACTTGAAGGCAAGGAATTGTTAAGGGTATGGTCCATACCTAGTAAAATAGTGTCAAAACTAGTAGTGAAAGAGCTAGATAACCCAAGATCCATGATGATTATACTATCGCAGGATGACATGAGTCTCAAACTTCATCTCACTATAGTATTAACAATAGGACACAAAGTATAAAAGCTCATAGAAGGGATACTAAATGCAAGATGGATGCAAATTCAATTTAAGCTAAATGCAATGAAATGAATATAATAGAAACTCTATAAACTGAAATGAAAAGTTATCAACAACAAATAGGAGCATAGGAACAAAGTTTTTGAATTCAGGAAAATGCATTTTAAAATCTACACTGGGACTAAATCGCCCAAAAGGGCATATGAGTCCTAGTGAGGGGTTTTTTCACAAATTTTAGAAATTTTTAAGTGTTTTCTATGATTTTTAGTTTGGATGATCTGTAGAATAAATGAAAATACAAATTTTAGATGCTATTCAATGATGCAAGATGCAAAAGAATCAACCTATATGCACTTTCACTAATGCGAGATTTAGAAACCCTAGACACAAATTAACTAGTGCAAACCCTAATGCAATCAAGATCTAGGACTATGATGTACTCCAAATTAGAAATAATGTGTCCTAAATATAGGTTCACCAAAATGAAATGTGGTAAAATTGTTGCTTTATGGTTTAGGATATAGAACACTTTTCTAGAACAATCATTCAAGGAAAACCCTAGAGATCTCAATCTAAGGTATGCAAAGGAGAAAGAGATCTTGCAATAGGGTTGTCCAAGGGTCTGATTATAAATGAAAGAGGGGTTCAACACCAAGCTAGGGATTGGAAAGATCAATGAAATGAAAGTACTAATGGGTATGTGCAGGATCATCATGGAAAAAATAGGCCCTTAAGTGGCAAAAAATTTAGAAAAATTAGAGTTAGGCAACTTGAGGTAAAAATTTGAATAAGTTATCGATATTATTTCAAAAATATGTAAGAATAGAATCTGTAGAAAATTGAATGTAGTTTCTAAACTACTAGGTTTATTTGAAAATATAAAAAATCTATTTGGTGAAAATTTGAAATTTCAATGCAGTAGTACTTAAATTTCAGGGAAAAAATAAGAAGTAGGTGTCTGTCTAACAACCCTAACCACAATAAAATGATAATATTTTTTTATAAGATTTTAGATATAAGTAGAAGACTCATGTCCCTATGTGATGCATATTTTTTTATAATTTTTTCCAAGTAAATATTTAATTATGAATTTTTTATTATAACTTTTAAAAAATATAAAAACTCGTATGTCTAACCACCTTAACTTGGTCAAAACTTCATGAAATTCAATTTTTTTTTAATCCAATAGTATGTGAAGCATAGAATGTGATACATGTTTTGGATTCAAAAAATTTGATACCGTTTGAAACTATAGATGTTTTTCAATCAGCCTATCAATGAGGACTTTAGTCGTAATTCAAATACAAAATTAATAATAATTACTTATTAAATTGAAAGCAAAGCATAATTTATATTGGTGGAAAGCTGAGAATGTCCTTTAAAAACCCTTTTAATTTCACCAATTTTGGGTGAAAAAAAAGTCGTCAGCCACATACCCTACACAGAGCCATCATATCACCACTTTTTGGCCCATCATGTTCCTACACATACCCTAATACTAAAACCTAATGTAATGCAAGACTTCACTAAATGACCTAGAAAAGCATATAAATCAAAATAGAAAGGTGAGAAATTAGAAGTGTGTACTTGGGAATATATAGAGGCTTGGAATGAACTATGAAACATTGAAAATACTATCTAATTAATGCATACTTGGACTCATACTCCATTCTAGGTAATTTAGTCCCAGATTAGGGTTTCTGGGAAAGAATTAAAATCTAGCAAAGATATGATTGAAACTCCTGAAATCTACAAATTTCCCTATACAGGGACTCATACGCCAAAAGTGGTGTACCAGTCTAGTCAGGGTTTTCTAGAAATTCAAAGTCTGATTCTACTCTTCAATGTTTGGTCTAGCCTTTCCAATTCATTTGCTGATCTGGATCTCTGATTTGCAACCTATAAATGTCTTTCAATGATCTCCAATGCTAGGTGAAAATGTTGACAACTTTGAACACTTGACAAATTTCTCCAAGATTTCTCTTCAATGTGTCTTCAGCCTAGATCTACAAATCACACACTAAAGAGAGGGGAAAATGTTGTTTTGTTAGTAGAAAGGGGTTTTTGTTGGTCAAACCCCATTTTGGCAATCAAACCTTGAAATAAATGAAATAGGAAAGGAGAATGATGAATGAACAAAATGTAATGTTGCAACTCACCAAACCCTAGTAATAAAGTGTTGCAAACATGTATGAAATGGCTCCAATGGATGTAGATCTTGAATTGAATGCTTGCTTTAATCATGAAACTGTACATCATGAATGTTAGCTAAAAAAAATGACACATGATAACTTTGACATGATGCTTGATGCTTGAATAATGCTCTAAAATACTTGATAATCAACTCTTGAAGACTCTTGAATGCTCTTGTAAACACTTGTAAACTATTGAATGCT